>JASANB010000845.1:0-69953 GCA_030248155.1 Sabatieria punctata | reverse complement strand
GCTTTATTGCAGCCCAACCTGATTTTTGAGCGGGATGTATTCAATCTGTCTTTGGGAAAATAGCTGCCGCCGTTGATTTCATAAGTCTATGGCAACATGATAAAGGGATAGAAAGGTAAAAAAAGCTGGAATATGCAAGCATGTGGCATGTGTACATGGCCAAGCTCGTGTGCTGCGTTCAAATTGGAAAGTTTCACAAATGCAAAAAGCCTGATGCATTTCACAGATGTCTTGCAATTGGACACTTATTTTTGTTATTGTGATGATTGAAGATCATAGAATAAATATGCAATGTAAAAAATCACTAAACATTTTGTTGACGTTATTCTTGCTCAGAAATCAGGTTGCGCTGCAATAAAGCGTATGCGCAATTACCGGAGGGGTCGGGAGCCGGCCGGCCGCTGAGTGGCACATTCTTGCTACTCTTTTATGCATCGTACTTATACTACATACAGTAAGCCAACTCCAGCCATGTTTAGCTATAATTCCGATTGGGCTATTTTTAGCTGTATACTACAGTATGATATATGATTATGCGGTTATCTATAGCTAATGAAGCCATCTGCATTATTGTATAGCTTTTTTGCAGCTAAATAAAGTCACCTGATTGATATACGTATGTATGTGTGGCATTCTGTTATAGAAATGCTGCATATGGTTTAACCAATAACGTGGCAAAGATTGGAAGCATCTTGGCGCCTTACGCCGGAGTGTTGGTAGGTAAACAGTGTGCCACGCTTGATTGCTAGCGGCGCGCCACTGTGTGAAAGGAATTCAACCACTTTTCACACAAATATACTGCCAAGGGTAACTTAGATGCCTGTATGTCTTTCAATATCCACTGAAAGACATAGCGTTTATTCAACAAAACATTAAACCAGTGATTTTCAAAGTGGTATCAGCTTGGAGCCTCATCAGAACAGAGGATTCGATCTAAAACTGATCGTCAGGATCTTTCTCTTCCAAAAACCACTCACAGAGTTGCACCCGACCATCGGTTGTGGTGGATAATGTTGTGAAGCAGCAGCTTGCAGGATTCAACAAACTGGGCCAGGTGAAACTGCAGACTGCGCCGTGAGACACCGACCGAGCTGACTTCTTTGGTAACTGTCTTGTCGCTTGGAGAAGCCAAGCGGTTACCTTGAAGCCATTTCCACCTACTCTTGTCTTTCTTTATCGACATTGCTGAGCTCACTGGTATTGCAAATGCAATTTAATCACAACAAGAATGCATAAAAGAGTAGCAAGAATGTGCCACTCAGGGGCCGGCCGGGGTCCGGAATTTTCCGACCCCTCCGGAAATTGCGCATGCGCTTTATTGCAGTGCAACCTGATTTTTGAGCGCGATATTCAATCTGTCTTTGGGAATATAGCTGCCGCCGTTGATTTCTTAAGTCTACGGCAACATGATAAAGTAAAACAAAGGTTTAAAATCTGGCATATGCAAGCATGTGTACATGGCCAAGCTCGTGTGCGCGTTCAAAATGGAAAGTTTCACAAATGAAAAAAGCCTGACGCATTTCACAGATATCTTGCAATCTAGCCCTGCAATTGGACACTCCTTTTAGTTATTGCGATGATTGAAGATCTTAGACGAAATATGGAGTAAATTACCGTTGTAAAACATCAGTAAAAATTTTGTTAACGTCATGCTTACTCAGAAATCGAGTTTGCGCTGCAATAATGCGCACGCGCAATTACCGGAGAGGTCATGAAATTCGCGACCCCTCCGGTAATTATGGTGCAGCGAATCTACTCTTTTATGCATTCTTGGTCACAAAACGTTTGAAAATCAAGAGAATCGCACAAAATATCTTCAGCTAAGTGAAGCTGATCTTTCAAGCAAGGAACAAAGCTGAAATTTGGCAGACCGCTAAGTTAGCCTGGCACTATATGTGTGTCAAATTTGATTGAATTCTGTTTACATAGTCGCACGCCGCAAACGACCAAACTTTGGACACCTCTATTTCTTCTTTAGACTGTCAGGGTGGAAAGGGAATGGTTTGATGTTTGTAGGGCAAGGTCGATGGCCGAATTCCTCCTGCACTTTTCGGAGGGATTTCCCTGGCGGCTGCAGCACTGCATCTCTGTTTCCCAGAAACAAAAGGCAAACTGCTTCCTGAAGACATTGAAGATGCCGATCCTGGCCCCTTCTTTTCTTTCTTTTACAAGAAGAGAAGCAGTACCGGATGACCGATTTAAGGCACTAAAATTGATTAAAAACCTGCTAATAGTTGTGTTTTTTTGCTCAGATTAGCGCTGTTGATGTACTTTTGTCCACACATTTACATCCTGATCCAGCGACTTTTTGCGTTGACTTACGATGTTCTGTAAATTCAAGACGCGAGAATATGATAAGATAATGGTTTATGCAGAGAAATGCAAGACTGCTTAATATACTGGGATTATATGGCACACGATATGCAATACGTTACATTAAAATGCTCACTTAATATTATTATTTTACAAGTGAGTAAATACGAAAACAACGTTCCATTCTTCTGCTACTGAACAAGTGGCTATTTTCTATTAAAACTACTCTAAACTTTACACGAAAACCTACCTATATATGTCCACATCTAAAAGAGTCTGTTTTATAACTCGTTCTACCTATTTTTGGTCACATTTCTAGCACACAACTACTTCTAATCTACTAAAACAAGCCTATTATAAGACAACGCGCTACAGAGCCTAACTACTGCTTAGACTTCTTGACAAGAAAGACAGCCATCAGAACAGTAGTGAGCAGAAAGACAACGCAGAGCGCCACTACAAAGCCCAGACCCATTCCACTCACACAGTAGCCCTGCTCATTGGTCAGGGCAACCGCCCGTCCAGAGACAGCGGGGTAGTTCTGGAGAGTGCGGTGTTGCGGGTGTGGGTGGATGAGGTAGGAAGGGACGTCGGCTTCCTTCAGGTCCACATCGACCACCTGCAGTCCGTCGCTGAACACGTCCACAACTCCTGCAGAGGGCATCTGTTTCTGAGCTGAGCGTTTGCGTCTGAGGGAGGGGCAGGTGGGTCTGGCGCACTCCTGACCAGGCTCCTTGACGGTGATTCTGATCTGGCAGTTGAAGTAGAGGTTGGGTCGGTCAGCGTACTTGAAGACGTGAGCCTCCACGCCACCCATCAGGTCGGTTGGGTACTCCAGGTTGTTCATCAGGTATTTGTCCTGGGCACAGCCATCTTGGTCCAGCAACTGGATCACGTCTCCTGAGCCATCATCCACCTTGCAGTCATAGACCACCATGCAGAAGGTGTCAGCTGAATAGAAATCAATAAATCGATACCACCATACTCCTCACTCACTGGTATCAGTGTCGCAGGTCCATTTGTGGTAGACGTTCTGTCCAATGATCGTGTACCTCACCGGTTCTCCATTGGGTCCTCCATCCAGAATGTCATACCGACACACAGGCATGGGCACTTGGATTGTTTGCAGTTCAGTGGTGAGCATACTGTAACCGAAAGCTGATTAGCTGTTCTGATCTGAGAGTGCTCTGCGCTGATTGGTTACCTGACTTCCAGCTCCTGACTGACAGTCTTGTCGGCTTCCATGTAGAAGCACTGGATGCGGATGGCTCGGTCGATTTTGGTCAGGAAAGTCGGGTGGAAGCTGATGATGATGGTCCCGGCCACAAAGACGCCCTTGGGTTCCAGAGAGCGTTGTCGGGTCACGCCACATGATTCGAACGGCAATTCGATGTTGGTTTGTCCTACTGTCTTGCACGCCTCCTCATTGAAGTGGTTCTTGGTGTAGACTTTGCCTAAACAAGTTCAAGACTATGTACGTATATAGCTTACTCGCTGTACGACATACACAAAACACAAAAGGTATCTGTGCACAACTTTGCAGAACATCAGGAAATAGGTCGTTTTTACATACCTTCGAACGGGTTCTGTGTGTTGAAGCTGACGGTGATAGAGGTGGGTCCACACTGGACTTCAGGGTCGTCGGCCAGTCCGTTATTGATTGGAATGGCTCGCACTGCCGACAAAGCAGCCAAGAACGCAATGAGAAGTTTCATTTTCGGTCCCGACAGGAAGACGAAAACTGCGTACAGTAAGTCAGAAGACGAAGGGAATAGAAAGGGTAAGTTGCAGAGACTATTTATACTGAAAATCAAGGTCGCAAACAATGGCGACCGTGAAATCGACACCATTTTACAATGCGTTTGTGGCGCAAAAACCAGCCTGAACAGCGAAAAGACAAACGATTTGACACTTTTCCGCCGGAAAAACTGCCGCAAATTAATGGAATGGCCAGACCCATGGTCGGAATAAGTTGCGGCGCAAGTTCTGTGTTTTGACCGCCTGTCAGTGGCAACCATTTGTACAGAATTTTTCTCGTCTTGTACTACAAAAAGAGGGAAGTTTATGCATAAAGAATTTGGCATTTTTCTTTCTAAAAGTGGCTAAAGTAGATCGATTTTCCATATAACCGTAAAGCCTCGATTAGAATCCCTACAGTCGTGTCTCGTTAATCCGGACCTCGTTAATCCGGATATTCGCCTTTCGGACAAAATTAGGCCAGGTCCCAATTTTCCCCCATGTTATATGTCTCGTTAATCCGGATCCGGATTCGTTAATCCGAACACGTTTTTCCAGGTCCCAACTTCGAATTTTACACGTTAAATGATTCGTTAATCCGGATTTCGTTAATCCGGACAAATTTTGGTGCCTGACTCTTTAATCCGGACGCAAGTTGGGGCCTCAAAATTTCAATTAATTTCGCTAGCTAAACAAAAAATGTAAAAAAGATCGAATTTGGTCATTCAATATCTAATGTCGGCAGAACAGTGGCTCGAAATTGATAGCCAGGAAGCCACTGGCGAGCAAGTATCAGTTGAGGAGCTTGTCGCTCTTTATACGCAGGAGTCTTTAATCTGTCAGCCGAAAAGGATGAGGTAGAATTGCGGGCTACGAATCCACAAGCACCTCCCACTCATCTAGAGGCTTTCAATTCCCTGGCCACAATCAGTCATTTCTGCCAAAGTCACATGGGGTACTTTTCGGCAGATGAAGTGCTCAGCTTCCATCGCTTGGAACAGCGATTACAAACTTAGCTGCAGTATAAACAGACTTCGATCACAGACTTTATGTCGCCGAAATATTTGGAGCCGTTTTTGTGGTGCAAAATTCGATAAAACCGTTACGTTTAAATTCTAGCAGTAGAGAGAACATTTCGGTACTACTTTCAAGCTGAAAACAACGTTTTTAAATTTCGTTTCGTTAATCCGGAAATTCGTTAATCCGGACAAAATCTGCTGGTCCCAACTTGTCCGGATTAACGAGACATGACTGTAATTAATAGCGCCCCGTTAAGGAAGTCTGAAAAAATACAGAGTGATTCACCCCACTTTCGGGGCCTGTGGTGGTACCATATATGGTACCCCACGTTCGAGGTCTGTGGTGGTTATGGTACCAACACCATATAAGGTACCGGCACCATATATGGTACCCCCACCTTCGCGTTGTTACCGGTACCGGAACCATTTATGGTACCACTCTCTTCAGATTTCTTACCATATATGGTAGTGGTACCACGTATTGTACCGGTACCATGTATGGTACCGTCACCACATGTGGTACCGGCACCTTATATGGTGTTGGTACCATAAACGGCGTTAAGTGCGTGACCGTACTAACTGAGAGCGGATGCAAAGCAGCTCAAGCCCAGACAGGAATAAATTTTACTGCGGCAGAAAGTCGTTAATTTACAATATCAGATGTACATATACGGTTTGTTTAACAATTAAGTCAGATCGGTTTTCTGACCAACCAACTGGCAATTCTGTAAGGTCCATGTGGTTGGTAGTCAGTAGTAGAGACAGTCAAATGCTGTTTCAGGGCTAACTCATTAACAGCAGCCTGAACGGCTCCTGGATGGAGTGAACCGTCAGCACATCTTTCCCAGTGGATCGAACCTTCCAACAGACTGATCAGCTTGCCTAAACGCCTGTGCCAGAAAACATTCGCAAAACCAAGACATAAACGTAGTACCCATAAATGACTCTCTGAGGTCTTTAGTCGAGACGTAGTCGTGTCCAGCAATAATTCCACCAGCTTTTAGTTTTGTCCAAAATAAGTTGATATCATCGCGAACTGAGCAGTAATCGTGTAAGGCGTCTATGTACACGAAATCAAGCGATTCATTTGCAATTTTCCTTGCAGCCTCTGACCCCTAAAATTCTGCCTTCTGATTTAGACTACGGTAAGTTACAGTTGATTGGGCATACCGAACTGATACCGAAAATTGGGTATTGTACTACATTGTACATTGATGTCATTGATGTAGAGTATTCGTTTTGTTGCTGTTCGTTAGGTCTCTATATTGCATGTACACTGTATGGTTGGATGATATCGGATTTTTGGGATGCATATGATATTGCATATGAATATATGCATGCAATCTCTAGTGCATATTGATATTGCATATATCATATGCATGCAAAAATGAGATATGTGCATATTTTTTGCATATTTGCATATTTTATCAAGGCGGCCTGAAATCGATAACTGGACGTTTTCCAAACATTTTCGAGTTTGGTTGGAATGTCTACACAATCTTTAGTAGTTATTAGGCGTACCTATTTTACAGATACCAGACCTCATCTGGAAAAAAACAAGAGGGGAAACACAGTTTGGCTTGAAAGAGCAGCTCATTTCGTAATTTTTAGATAAAAAAATGGTTGATGTTACAGATTTTTGGCTAAATTACTGTTTGCATGTTTAAATTTGTTCTCTCTAATGTGGTATATCTAGCCGTTTGTAGTCCTGTCCTAGTTTTACAAACTAACAAATTCAGAATCTGAAAAGTCTCAGTTGAGATTTCCATTATTTGCGACTTGAGTTTAGGGTCTCAAGCCAGACATGAGCAAAGAGGGGGGCTGAGGGGGTTCCAACCGTAGTACACTGCTGCGGCCTTAAAACCGTGGTACATATAGAATACATTTTTCTTAACTCAAATTATTTATAGAATCGATTTTCACTTTAGTTAAACCAAAAATAATGTTTGAAAATTTGCTAGAAACTATAAATTCCACTGTTTTCGATGAATATCCTAGCCTCTGACTTTGAAAATGCCTAAATTCTTAGCCTTACATCGGAAATTCAGTGAAAATAAGTGAAATTCGACTTTGAAAAACATTTTCAGGAAATACCGAATAAATACCAGTATTTTTTCGAATACCTACCCATACCGAACCGATTCCTGAAAATCGCATACCCAAACAACACTAACAGTAACGCAACATATACCTTCATTCTGAGAATTCGGATTTTCTCGTGCCAGGGTTCAACTTTTTCTAGAGTTCTCACCAGTCTTTGTTGACCGCTCAACCCCGCAACACTCGATTCCCATGGGTCTATCAAGTAAAATTTTCGACAAGATACCCAACTTTCCAAAATGGCGCGGCTAAAAGTTCCGCGGTCAACACCCAATTCGGCGCCGGCGCCCGTGAAACCAAATTCTTGCAGAAGATAACCCAACTGATAGCGCGATCGAATAGGCAATAAAAAGTTGGACTTCAACCGAGAAACGTTGACAAAAAGTTCCAATTTCTCTGCACGTGACTCGCAAATTGCGTAGTTATGAGTGAGACAGTGATAAACTAGGTGGTAAAATAGACGAATAAACAGGAGGATTAGAGAAAACTTTGCCAGAGTTTTCACCGGGCGCTTAGGCATATTTGCAGCCGGAGAGACAAAATAAATGCGACCTTAACGCCTCAAAAGTTGGCCATGAAAACCCTTTATGTCAGTTGGGCGACACCCAGCCAATAATAACCGGTTGAAACAGATCTGCGACAACCCAGCTACAACCATTTCGCTGATGGGGTGTCGCATCAATTTAGTGTGTCGCAGCGAAGTGCGACGGTTGTCGCCAAAAAAATTTTTGTCTCTTTTTTAGTGCGCTACAATCGTCATTTTCCTGAGACATGTGCTGCGACAAGGGTATGAATTATGTAAGACAACTGTAACGACAATACCAAAGCTGACAGAAAACGGCAGTCTGTTGTGTTAAGAGCCGGTCTCTGACATGATCGACCCTTGGTATTTAAAGTTGGATTTTTGACTTTTACCGATTTAGCCCAAACTTGGTGTGTTTATAGCTGACAGTCACACTGAACGAAGGCAAAATTATAGCCAAAAGCCAACCATCACAATGCGCGCATAGAAAATGCAAGTAATCACAGCAAAACGAAGTAGGTAAGAGCAGCACAAACACACAAATACAGTGTGGCTGAGTAAAATACTGTAACGATGTGGCCGGCCGCGAACATAGCAAAAGCTAAACCGAGTACAGACTGGCACAGAGAGACAGGGAAATAGTGAGAGCTTTACTGGAGCAACTAGGCAACTACACTGACCCAGAGAGGGCGGACGGGCCGCTTAAATAAACACTAGATAAGCAGGTACGTACCACTAACATTACACCACACAGTTGGTTATGAATGAACGCCTCAAACTAGCAACGCTACATCTCCCCATTCCTAGGCAAAAAACCCTCTCAAAACAGACGAAGGACAGAACCTAAACACAACACTCAATGTTGAAATCAAGAATCACAGAATCACCCTATACCACACGGCGAATACCCTTATACAATTAAACAAATAGGATAGGATCACTTCAGCTTCCCAAGTAGGTTGACATCCAATTCCACCTCTATACCATGCTACTGAGTTCATCAACTGTCTTCTTCCAAGTAATCTTGCAACGCCTGGGGCAAACGCTGTTAAGCACGCTCAACAAAGCATAAACCCCTCAGATAGGTCGTCCAAAACTCCACACACCATTTCACAGGTTTTACACAATCTCTGTATAATACTAGATCGAGCTTCCAGAGTAACACCCATTTGGCTTGAGGCACACGCAACACCTTCACATCTGGCTTCCCAAAAATCTCAGGTAAGAGTTCACTGTCAAGTTCAGTTCAGACAACCAAAGTTCACCAGACCCATCCATACAAGAAGAAACAACATCTTCCACTACTTTAGCTTCTGCTCGCTCCTCACAGAGCATGCACAGAGTAATAGTACACACCTTTAGGTCACCACCACATCTAGGTCTTAAACTACTCACTCTGATACTGTAGTCTATCCCAACACCACATCCAGGTAAACACACTCTGTGACAGGAATCTTATGTCCTACAGAGATAAACCACAACACAACCCTTCCAAAAGGAATACAGTCATGTCTCGTTAATCCGGACAAGTTGGGACCGGCCAATTTTGTCCGGATTGGCGAATTTCCGGATTAACGAATCAAAGCTAAAACACTGTTTTTCGGGTCAAAGGCCTAAATGACAGCTTTTTGTTAGTTGCATATCAGATTCTCCAGCTGTACCTCCTAATTAAAACCCAAAAACTAATTTATGCTGATTATAGCTCTTAAAAAATAAAAATAATCACATTCTGACTCAACGAAAGGCATTATTCAATTGAAAATTCACGCCTGAATTGAAAAATTGCGCATGGATTTTGCCAAATTTACCAAATCCGGATTAACGAATCACTTTACCATACAAATTTCGAAGTTGGGACCCCAAATCTTCTGTCCGGATTAACGAATCCGGATCCGGATTAACGAGTCATATAGGTAATATGGGGGAAAATTGGGACCTGACCTAATCTTGACCGGAAGGCGAATATCCGGATTAACGACGTCCGGATTAACGAGACATGACTGTAACACCTTATCTGGTACAAGCAATAGTTGCATACACAGTGTCACTTCTCCACTATCTACCAGCACAGTCGCCTTTTCGCTACTTCCAGCAGATACTACAATACACCCATATGGTTTGAACCAATCTTACAAACCCACTAAGGTATCCTCCCCTGTCAAGGTGATCCTTGGTTTCCCCTTTCACACCAATTTCCCTTTTTGCAAGGTAAGGTACGTATAAGACGCCCTTAGTAGCGGCAGATTGAGACTTCAACAGTCACACCGTTCTGGTTAAACAATTTCACTCAGTTCAAATACACCTGATAGGTAGGTACATTGTATACCTGGCAAAAGTTAGCACTGGTAGTATTTCAACGC
The DNA here is from genome assembly GCA_030248155.1 of Sabatieria punctata. Classification (NCBI taxonomy): domain Eukaryota; kingdom Metazoa; phylum Nematoda; class Chromadorea; order Araeolaimida; family Comesomatidae; genus Sabatieria; species Sabatieria punctata. Next base: position 59,901 of record JASANB010000845.1, on the reverse strand, counting down.
CCGCTACAGTGTAAATAAAACCCAACGATTTACAAGCTTCTTAGAAAAAGCCCAGAATTGGCTAAATAAAGCTGAAGTTACTCAAACACCAACATTGGCTTTCCGCAAGAACTGCTTTACCTTGTCACCACACTAGTTGTCCTTGTCCCAGTCACAAATGGAATGCACACACCTTGCAACGCACCACAGAAAGCCCCACAAATGTCCAGGTCGCCAAAAACATGAAGACAAGGGAGTTTCCAACCCAACATTGAAGTAATCCACTGGTTCAACCCATCACACATGAGCAAGAGTATTGCCTGGTACGAAGTAGCATCCAAATTGACACACCCTTTAGTAGGAACTCAACTACGCTTTTAACAGCTAAACACACAACACCACGTGGTATGCACCACTTGGACTTAATGGACGTCAGAGACCGCTGTAACAGAGCATTATGCGCCAATGTGGCCTTGAAACCTGAACACTTCCCATTCCAGTCACTGAAAAAACAGACCTCACCCACAACTGGTCAGAAAGACACCAAATAACCCTCTGAAGGAATATTCTACTTTTCCCTGCCTATGTAGAGGACACTGTGTACAGTGCATGCATAACCACCCTTTCACTGAAAGGAAAACTGTCACACCATCTGAGTGGCACCAGCTATACGCTTTAAGCATTAGACCCCTTTTGAGTTAGGTCTGAACAAAGCACAATGAGTCCCTTTGAGGCTTAGGCTAGGTGACACCCTCCTAGGTAAAGGCCACCAGAGCTTGGTATTGTAAACACCGCCTTTACAGATGGCATTATCTATGTTTTGATGTACGCCTGACGAGGGCACCCGATATGTTGTCATTCTAGCATACCCCTATGTTTGGGTTTTCCAGCACGGCTGAAACGCCAAAATAACCTGTTTACGACGCGTTTTTCGCTAACGGCTGATGCCTGAGACACCATTAACGGGCATGTTATCACTTATCAGTACAGTAACGCCTGTAGGAGCACTAATTGCAGCATCAAAAGTCGCCTAATATGGCTGTAGAGCTAATCTATCACCTACCAGTGGCGTATCCAGGGGGGGTGTAGGGTGTGTACACCCCCCCTTTGCGGTGGAGGTAGGAAGAAAAAGTCTGTCAAAAATATAAGAAAGTAATGAATTATGTACTAAAACTGTCTATTTTGTACTCAGAATGCCTTCTAAATGCGTTTTTGAAGGCCAAATTTTCAAAATTTTCTCGCCCTGGTCGGGCAGAAGCCCAACCAGGCCATTATAAACTACTAAAACTTGTAATTTCTGCTAATTTGAAGCTCGGAATGCGTTTTAAACGCGTTTTTGAAGGCTAATTTTGCTAAATTTTCTTACCCTGGTTGGGCAGCGGCTCAACCAGGCACTTTCAAAATTTTACACCCCCCCCCCTTTCCAAAATCCTGGATACGCCACTGTCACCTACAAAGTAGTAGTCGGCAGTAAACCAGCCGAAAACACCTCTTGGTTGGAGAGCTCCACTCGCTCATGCTGAGCTCATACACCTTCCCGGTTTGCACCTTTCTGGTAAAAGTAGTCGCCCTGTTGGCCTTCACCTTTTGCTGGTCCTTGCTTGATAGTCATATCGCCTTTTTCTGGCTGGGCCCACTAGCCTTCCACCCGCTGAAACCGCGGTTATCCAGTTCAATGAACTAAATCAGCCAGGCAGTCACTGCCTTTAGCTTCCGGTCTCCTGTAACATGGTTGCCCTTTAACCAGTATGCAGTTGATACAGGCTGGCGTGGTGCACTCACTCCAACCTGGTTGAGACGAAATGCATGGGTAGTTGACCACTCACCCACTGCTGGCAACCCCCAGTACAAATCCCAGTACTGTATGGCAATAGTCTGGGTCAACACCCCAGAGTGGGTCCAGTCTAGTGTCCTATCCGACACCCAGCTTATTCCCCAGCTGTCTGGTACCTCACTCCCAACTGCATACGCCATCAGTGTGGCCAGCTCCAGTTTCAAAAACCTCTTCCTCACAGAATTCACCTTTCCCACTGAACAGCCAACTCGATTTTAGACCCAATCATACCTGGTGCTGTCACCTCTCCGGCTGACTCCGTCCCTCTGGTTACCGCCACCATTACTTCTATCGTTGGCTCTTCTTTTTCGCTTTCCATCTCAGAGCATACCGACACCACGTCATCTTCCGCATTATCTTGCCATATAATGAGACCCGAAAAGCGGTCTAATTTTTCAAACAACTTCGTATACTCCCTCGACAGGTCGCGCGGCTCAGCTCTGGCCCGACGTTCGGTCAAAAATCCAGATAGACGTAGAAAGGCACCTTAACCACGGTTTGTGCGGTCACCAGATGTAACGATGTGGCCGGCCGCGAACATAGCAACAGCTAACCCGAGTACGGACTGGCACAGAGAGACAGGGAAATAGTGAGAGCTTTACTGGAGCAACTAGGCAACTACACTGACCCAGAGAGGGCGGACGGGCCGCTTATATAAACACTAGATAAGCAGGGTACTACGTACCACTGACATTACACCACACAGTTGGTTATGAATGAACGCCTCAAACTAGCAACGCTACAATACAAACCCAAATAAAACTTAATTATTGACAGCCTAAAAATCAAACAAACAAACAAACAAACAAACCATTAAGCCAGTCAAATTACGGAAATTGAGAAATGCTGTGTGTAATAAGAAACTGAGATACCTATCAAGTCCCACAACAGACAGATGCAAGTACGGGATACGGGATGGAACATTTTTGGGAGGGCATTAGAGCCGGAGGTCGGCCCAGCCCCTCTCTTAGCTAAAGCAAAAGAACAGTTGCGGATGATCTGTATTTCAATAAACTTTACTTACTTACTTACTTCTTTTACAAGAAGAGAAGCAGTACCGCGTGACAGATTTAAGGCAGTAAAATTGATTAAAAACCTGCTAATAGTTGTGTTTTTGCTCAGATTTGCGCTGTTGATCTACTGTATGTACATGCTTTTGTCCACACCTTTACATCCTGACCCGGCGACTTTTCATCGACTTACGAAACGATGCGATGTTCTATAAATTCAACGAGAGATGAGATAATGGTTTATGCAGAGAAATGCAAGACTACGTAATACACTGGGATTATATGGCACACAATACGGAATACGTTACATTAAAATTCTCACTTAATATAATTATTATTTTACAAGTGAGTAAATACGAAAACAACGTTCCATTCTTGTGCTACTGAACAAGTGGCTGTTTTCTATTAAAACTACTATAAACTTTACACGAAAACCTACCTATATATGTCCACATCTAAAAGAGTCTGTTTTATAACTCGTTCTACCTATTTTTGGTCACATTTCTAGCACACAACTACTTCTAATCTACTAAAATAAGCCTATAAAAAGACAACGCGCTACAGAACCTAACTACTGCTTAGACTTCTTGACAAGAAAGACAGCTATCAGAACAGTAGTGAGCAGGAAGACAACGCAGAGCGCCACTACAAAGCCCAGACCCGTTCCACTCACACAGTAGCCCTGCTCATTGGTCAGGGCAACCGCCCGTCCAGAGACAGCGGGGTAGTTCTGGAGAGTGCGGTGTTGCGGGTGTGGGTGGATGAGGTAGGAAGGGACGTCAGCTTCCTTCAGGTCAACATCGACCACCTGCAGTCCATCGCTGAACACGTCCACAACTCCTGCAGAGGGCATCTGTTTCTGAGCAGAGCGTTTGCGTCTGAGGGAGGGGCAGGTGGGTCTGGCGCACTCCTGACCAGGCTCCTTGACGGTGATCCTGATCTGGCAGTTGAAGTAGAGGTTGGGTCGGTCAGCGTACTTGAAGACGTGAGCCTCCACGCCGCCCATCAGGTCGGTTGGGTACTCCAGGTTGTTCATCAGGTATTTGTCCTGGGCACAGCCATCTTGGTCCAGCAACTGGATCACGTCTCCTGAGCCATCATCCACCTTGCAGTCATAGACCACCATGCAGAAGGTGTCAGCTGAATAGAAATCAATAAATCGATACCACCATACTCCTCACTCACTGGTATCAGTGTCGCAGGTCCATTTGTGGTAGACGTTCTGTCCAATGATCGTGTACCTCACCGGTTCTCCATTGGGTCCTCCATCCAGAATGTCATACCGACACACAGGCATGGGCACTTGGATTGTTTGCAGTTCAGTGGTGAGCATACTGTAACCAGAAGCTGACTGGCTGTTCTGATCTGAGAGTGATTGGTTACCTGACTTCCAGTTCCTGACTGACAGTCTTGTCGGCTTCCATGTAGAAGCACTGGATGCGAATGGCTCGGTCGATTTTGGTCAGGAAAGTCGGGTGGAAGCTGATGATGATGGTCCCGGCCACAAAGACGCCCTTGGGTTCCAGAGAGCGTTGTCGGGTCACGCCACATGATTCGAACGGCAATTCGATGTTGGTTTGTCCTACTGTCTTGCACGCCTCCTCATTGAAGTGGTTCTTGGTGTAGACTTTGCCTAAACAAGTTCAAGACTATGTACGTATATAGCTTACTCGCTGTACGACATACACAAAACACAAAAGGTATCTGTGCACAACTTTGCAGAACATCAGGAAATAGGTCGTTTTTACATACCTTCGAACGGGTTCTGCGTGTTGAAGCTGACGGTGATAGAGGTGGGTCCACACTGGACTTCAGGGTCGTCGGCCAGTCCGTTATTGATTGGAATGGCTCGCACTGCCGACAAAGCAGCCAAGAACGCAATGAGAAGTTTCATTTTCGGTCCCGACAGGAAGACGAAAACTGCGTACAGTAAGTCAGAAGACGAAGGGAATAGAAAGGGTAAGTTGCAGAGACTATTTATACTGAAAATCAAGGTCGCAAACAATGGCGACCGTGAAATCGACACCATTTTACAATGCGTTTGTGGCGCAAAAACCAGCCTGAACAGCGAAAAGACAAACGATTTGACACTTTTCCGCCGGAAAAACTGCCGCAATGACTGACGCAAATTAATGGAATGGCCAGACCCATGGTCGGAATAAGTTGCGGCGCAAGTTCTGTGTTTAGACCGCCTGTCAGTGGCAACCATTTGTACAGAATTTTTCTCGTCTTGTACTACAAAAAGAGGGAAGTTTATGCTTAGGTTTATGCATGAAGAATCTGGCATTTTTCTTTCTAAAGGTGGCTAAAGTTGATCGATTTTGCATTTTCTGATTTCGAGTATATTTGTAGTTACGCATACACGGTTTTTGAACTTCATTGCTATCAATTATTTGGAAAATACAGCTATTCGATGCGTATCAGTCAAACCAATCGTATCAGTCGAATTGAAAAAACCGTTCTGGCCTGCAAATTACGGTATTGCAGTAAAACCTGACAGTCACACTAAACGAAGGCTAAATTATAGCCAACCATCACAATGCGCGCATAGAAAAGCAAGTAAGTAAGTATGTTTATTTAGTTAACAAAAACACAATACAAGCCCAAGACAGACCAGACAGATAGGGGTGGGGATGGAAGTAATCACAGCAAAACGAAGTAGGTAAGAGCACACACACACACAAATACAGTGTGGCTGAGTAAAACACAAAACCCAAATAAAACTAAATTATTGACAGCCTCAAAAACAAACAAACAAATAAGCCAGTGAAATTACGGAAATTGAGAAATGCTGTGTGTAAAAAGAAACTGAGATACCTGTCAAGACCCACAACAGACTGATACAAGCCCTACTTTTAAAATGGTCAAGTGGCAGTTGAACCCATCAAAATACAAGCGCGGTTGTTAGAAGGTTTTTATGGTTTTTCTACTGCTTAGTGCTGGACTTGCGTACCTCCACCTGTCAAATCTCCTTGACTTTGTTTCTGACCACCCAAACTGTACATATACTCAACTAAATAGATCAGATAGGGTGGACTTGCAACCCGCCATTACTGTTATTTAAATATATTAATATTAAAATGAAACTATTATTAATAGTGCCATTTTAATAGTATTAAATCTATATTAATATTAAAATAGAAGGCCTACTATTATATTAAATTAAATTAAAAATACACAGAGGGGCTGAATATTAAAATTTATTTTTAATAGTATTTTAATAGCATTTTAATAGTTTCACCTTGTTTTACAATCAAGGAGTTACCTAAAATAATATTTAAATCATAATTTTACCTGACAAAATGATGAAAATTGAAGATTTCAGCCTGCCCTCTGAATCTCGAATGTGTTTTGACTTGGAAAGAGTGGAACTTTTCTCTCTAATAGGCATCAATGACAAAAGGACCTGAATCTAGTCAATAACCTATGTAACAGTCTTTCCTTTCAAAAAATTCTCGTTAGCTATGCATCAATAGTTTTTTATGGTAGCTTGTGTTCGAATGCAATTTATAACCAGGTTCAGCCAAAGTCATTTTAAAAAGAATGGTTATAAACATACATGTAACAGGTCATCCGCAATGTAGGGGAGGCGGGTTGGGGATCTGAGCCCAAAATTTGGGAGGGGGTTGGGCACTAAAAATGCTTAAAAATTACAAAAAGCGCAATTTTTCGGCTAAAAATCTCCAAAAATCGCTTATTTGGGCTGAACTACAGTAAAAAAGTGCTGTTTTACAGGCGATTTTGGCAAATTTTGTGTCTGAAATTGTAAAAGAATTGCGAAAATTTGCTCCAAAAAATTACTTGCGAGAAAATCGGTTGGGGTCGGAAAAATCGTCTCGGGGGCATCACTGACTCCCCTAACCCCATGTTACATGTATGGTTATAAATTTCCATAGAAAAATGCTTCCACAGAAAAAAAGTTGCATGTCTGATTAAATTTTCTACTAAACACTAGCAACTTCAAGCAAAACATATTCTTTTTCCAATTCGCTGAAGTGAGAGAAACATTTCGACTACATTTTAGTATAATACTATTAAAATCCTATTAAAATACTATTAAAATTGTTATTTAATAGTATTAATATTAAATCTAAATTAAAATTAACACCGGACTATTATATTAATATTAAATTAAAATTAAAATCGGCTGGTTCTATTATATTAATATTAAATTAAAATAAAATTTCACTATTAAAATTACAGTACCCGCCATCTGTCAGCAACTGTTTCACTTTCTTTCTGACCACACTTGATGTAAAAAAGAGAACATAGGGGTTGATGTAGAAAGCAGCGCACACGATAACCAAGAACACGGAGGCTGAAACACTAAACAATCCAGAAATTTGGCCTGCATATGCAGCCATGATACCTATCAACATGGAACTAAGCAAAACTCCCTGTAGACTGAGGTTCAGCTGCAGACGCCACTGGGTACTCTGGTCGGCCACTGACACGGAGAGAGAGTAGTGGACTGCTTTGGCCAGACAAGCCGCGTATATCAGTGGAACCCCGGCAGCGCAGCTGAAATCCAGCATGAACGAAGCTCCTATGAACACCAGAACAAAGGTTGCGTTCGGCGCAGTGTATTGCTCTTCTGCATAATCCGGTATCTGCAATACTGGCAGTGGCGCTGTATCTATCGCGTGGTCCTCTATCTATATAATGACAACGAGGAACAAAACTCTTTGAAACAGAGGTATTTTGCATTGTACTAAAGGTACTAGTGAAAGATGTTTTACCTGCATCGCGGGATGTACGTATAAAGGCTGCCAGCACTGACGTCAACACAGTCCACTGAACAACAATGGCTGATTTAGTTTTGGTCGCGGTCCACCACTAAATTTTTAGTTTCTAGTCTGCTACGAAAGCCAGTCTACAACAAACTCACTTCGTCAGCAGTAAAAGGTTTGAAGATAACCATCAATCTGTTGATGGCGATTACAAGCAAGGCGGTCTCGTCAGCCATATAGCCACCAAACAGCATTGCTGTTTCGAATTTGTTTACAAAAGTAGGGTAGCGTAGGTCCAGATCGGTGGCTCTGGCAAAAGCCAGAGAACAGACCAGTGCCAAACACACGAACAGATCGTTTACAGTCAGAGAAAAGACCAGTCGATAAAAGGGATAAAAGTCTTCGCTCTTGCGATATTTGTACAGCGTTTTCAGAATGAGAAGGTGAAAGGGAATGGTTATGAGCATTATAAGGATGTGAGGAGTTAGCACATGATCAGCCAACTCCATGGCTGCTCAAAAATTGTAATGAGATTGCAAGACCTTTCCAGAAGGCCTTCCAATTACGGAGAATATTTGCACCTTGCCTATTTGCACAAACAATGAGCCCCTCGCATGACAGGTCCGAATGTTATGAGTTTTCGTTCTGGGACCCCAATCATACATGTAGTTGGGGGGGGGGAATGGGGGGGTATTTCCCCCCCAGGCCCGATTTCCGGAGAAAATTCCCCCCCAGCCGGATTCTGGGGGGGGGGGAATTTTTTGAAACCCTATTTTGGGTTTGTAAACCTGCAAACAGGGTTCCAGAAGCCCTGATTAGGGTTTCAGAAACCCAACTTGGGTTCCGGAGCCCTAGTTTGGGTTTCAAAAACCCTAAATAGGGTTCCGGAACCCTGTTTTGGGTTTCAAAAACCCTAAATAGGGTTCCGAAACCCTGTTTTGGGTTACTGAAACCCTAAATAGGGTTCCGGAACCCTAATTTGGATTGCTGAAACCCTAATTTGGGTTTCTGAAACCCTAAATAGGGTTCCGGAACCCTAATTTGGGTTACTGAGACCCTAATTTCGGTTACTGAAACCCTAAATAGGGTTCCGGAACCCTAATTTGGGTTACTGAAGCCCTAATTTCGGTTACTGAAACCCTAAATAGGGTTCCGGAACCCTAATTTGGGTTTCTGAAACCCTAAATAGGGTTCCGGAACCCTATTTTGGGTTACTGAAACCCTAATTTGGGTTTCTGAAACCCTAAATAGGGTTCCGGAACCCTAATTTGGGTTACTGAAACCCTAATTTGGGTTACTGAAACCCTAAATAGGGTTCCGGAACCCTAATTTGGATTTCTGAAACCCTAAATAGGGTTCCGGAACCCTAATTTGGGTTTCTGAAACCTTAAATAGGGTTCCGGAACCCTAATTTCGGTTACTGAAACCCTAAATAGGGTTCTAGAACCGTAATTTGGGTTTCTGGAGGCCCAAAATAGGGTTCCGGAACCCTAATTTGGGTTTTAAAATCTCTAAAGAAGGTTCCAGAAATGCATTTTAACTGTATTATGTCGAATAAAATGGGTTTTTTGCACGTTTTAAAGCAAAATTAGCTTATTTTGCACATTTTAAATTAAAAATAAGTTTTTTTCCACGTTTTACAGCAAAAATAGGGTTTTAAACGGAATTTTTGCACTTCAGACAGGATTTTTACCCCATTTTTAGTCCTCAAAACCCTGTTTTGAGCCCAAAAAAAGGTCGCTGAAACCCACTTTTGGACACCAAAAAAAGGTCGCTGAAACCCCCTTTGGGCATAGCCCTGAAACCCTATTTTGGATCAGAAAAATTCCCCCCCCCCCCAGCCGAAAACCCAGCTACATGTATGACCCCAATCGGGAAGACTTGTGGTAGGTAAGAAAGTGCGCCAAATTCAAATCACTCAAGTACTGGCACCTTCTATGAACCTAAATTGTCTTCAGCCTCCAGGCAACCTCTGCCATTCGCTGCCTTCCAGATCGTACCAGAACCACTTCGATCATTCAGCCCGCCACTCACGATACGCATCTCATCGATCTTCGCCGAAGTACTATCCTGAGAATCGGCCGATTTAGAGTGGAAGAAGCTGAAACTGCCGATTTTCCTTCAGCTTTCCACGATTCCCACTCTTCTAGCTTCTGTACTTCTTCGACATGCTCTCTCCTTCCAGGCACACCACTTCGATCCACTTCAAATCGCCCCGCTGAGGTACTATCCCGAGTATAGGCAGATTCGGAGTGGAAGAAGGTGAAGCTTCCGATTTTCCTGCAGCTTTCCACGATTCCCACTCTTCTAGCTTCAGTACTTCTTCGACATGCTTTCTCCTTCCAGGCACACCACTTCGATCCACTTCAAATCGCCCCACCAAAGTACTATCCCGAGAATCGGCCGATTTGGAGTGGAAGAAGGTGAAACTTCCGATTTTCCTTCAGCTTTCCATTGTTTTAAGTCTTGTAGCTTCCATACTGCTTCGATACCTTCTGGGCCTCCAGCCACATCTCTTATGATCCACCTTGAACCATCAAGCGGAAGTACTATCCTGAGAATCGGTCGATTCGCGAGTGGAAGAAGGTTAAGCTGCCGATTTTCCTTCATCTTACCATTGTTTTAAGTCTTGTAGCTTCGATAGTGCTTCGATATGCGTTCGGCTTCACTCTCATTTATTTCTCACAAATTCTACACTATTTTTGCCATCGTGGCCTCTTGAGAACGGAGGATTGGATCTGAAACTGATCGTCCAGATCTTTCTGTTCCAAAAACCACTCACAGAGTTCCACACGACGATCTGGGTCGCCTTGGCTCAGCGCTTGCATCGGCTGTGGTGGACAAGGTTGCGAAGCAGCAGCTTTCAGGATTCAACAAACTGTGCCAGGTAAAACTGCAGACTGCGCTGAGAGACACCGAGCCGACTTCTTTGGCAACTGTCTTGTCGCTTGGAGAAGTCTGCGCTTGCCTTGAAGCCATTTCCACCTACTCCTCTTTCTTTATCACCTTTGCTGAGCTCACTCGCATTGCAAATCCAATTTACTATGTTAAACCAGCTCAGCTAGACCATGTAGCCGGAAATTGAAGGGCGTGCTAGATTGTTTCTTGTCGTTGTTGTAACTTTTTGTCCTTTCGGACTAGGAGTAGCCAACTGCTATAGAGCAGGAAGAGACAGAAGGTCCGGTAGCCTCCTTAACAACAACCCTCCCCTTTTGCTCTCGGTGTGTGCAAGACAGCTAAGGTTTGGTCCCCATTTATCTAGTTGCCATTGCTGACTTTCGACGGCCTGGGTTGGACTTTGTGTCGACTACTTCCCATCGCCTCGACAGGTGTCAAACCCAGAAACACACCACTTCCACGGGTGCCGGAGCCGCCGTGACACACGGGATAGCGTAAACTACCCATGGCCAAGATCGCGACTTGTCCTTTTGTCTTTGGTTTTGTCTTAGTTTTAACATCTGCATTTTCAACTATTAGTCACAACAAGAATGGATAATAGAGTAGCAAGAATGTGCCACTCAGCGGCTGGCCGGCCGGCTGTCGATGCGCTGCATTACCTTCCCGACCCCTCCGGTAATTGCGCATGCGCTTTATTGCAGTGCAACTTGATTTTTCAGCGCGATATTCAATCTCTCTTTGGGAATATTCGTAGCTGCCGCCGTTGATTTCTTAACTCTACGGCAACATGATAAAGGGAAAGAAAGGTTTAAAATCTGCATATGCATATATGTGGCATGTGTGCATGGCTGCGTTAAAAATGGAAAGTTTCACAAATGCAAAAAGCCTGATGCATTTCACAGATATCTTGCAATCTTGCCTTGCAATTGGACACTTCTTTTGGTTATTGTGATAGATAATTGAAGATCTTAGACCAAATATGGAGTAAATTGCCGTTGTAGAAAATCACTAAAATTTTGTGAACGTCATGCTTACTCAGAAATCAGGTTGGGCTGCAATAAAGCGCACGCGCAATTACTGGAGAGGTCTCGCGACCCCTCCGGTAATTATGGTGCCGCGCATCAACACTCGGGCGGCCGTTGAGTGGCACATTCTTGCTACTGTTTTATGCATTCTTGGTCACAGAACGCTTGAAAATCAAGAGAATCGCACAAAATATCTTCAGCTAAGTGAAACTGATCTTTCATGCAAGGAACAAAGCTGAAATTTGGCAGACCGCAAGTTAGCCTGGCACACTATATGCGTGTCAAATTTGATTGAATTCTGTTTACATTGTGGCGCGCCGCTAACGACCAAATGTTGGACACCTGTATTTCTTCTTTAGACTGTCAGGGTGGAAAGAGAATGGTTTGATGTTTGTAGGGCAAGGTCGATGGCCGAATTCCTCCTGCCCTTTTCGGAGGCATTTCCCTGGCGGCTGCAGCGCTGCATCTCTGTTTCCCAGAAACAAAAGGCAAACTGCTTCCCGAAGACATCGAAGATGCCGATCCTGGCCCCTTCTTTTCTTTCTTTTACAAGAAGAGAAGCAGTACCGGATGACGGATTTAAGGCACTAACATTGATTAAAAACCTGCCAATAGTTGTGTTTTTGTCAGATTAGCGCTGTTATCTACTTTTTTTATCACACCTTTACACCCTGATCTGGTGACTTTTTGCATCGACTTACACTGTTCTGTAAATTCAACGAGAGATGAGATAATGGTTTATGTAGAGAAATGCAAGACTGCGTAATATAGTGGGGTTATATGGCACACAGCATGGAATACGCTATATTAAAATGCTTACTTTAATATTATTATTATTTTACAAGTGAGTAAATTCGAAAACAACGTTCCATTCATGTGCTACTGAACAAGTGGCTTTTTTCTATTAAAACTACTCTAAACTTTACAAGAAAACCTACGTATATATCCACATCTAAAAGAGACTGTTTTATAACTCGTTCTACCTATTTTTGGTCACATTTCTAGCACACAACTACTGCTAATCTACTAAAAAAAGCCTATAAAATGACAATGGCGTTACAGAACCTAACTACTGCTTAGACTTCTTAACAAGAAAGACAGCCATCAGAACAGTAGTGAGCAGGAAGACAACGCAGAGTGCCACTACAAACCCCAGACCCGTTCCACTCACACAGTAGCCCTGCTCATTCGTCAGGGCAACTGCCCGTCCGGAAACGACTGGGTAGTTCTGGAGGGTGCGGTGTTGCGGGTGCGGGTGGATGAGGTAGGACGGGACGTCGGCTTCCTTCAGGTCCACATCGACCACCTGCAGTCCGTCGCTGAACACGTCCACAACTCCTGCAGAGGGCATCTGTTTCTGAGCTGAGCGTTTGCGTCTGAGGGAGGGGCAGCTGGGTCTGGCGCACTCCTGGCCCGGCTCCTTGACGGTGATTCTGATCTGGCAGTTGAAGTAGAGGTTGGGTCGGTCGGCGTACTTGAACACGTGAGCCTCCACGCCACCCATCAGGTCAGTTGGGTACTCCAGGTTGTTCATCAGGTATTTGTCCTGTGCACAGCCATCTTGGTCCAGCAACTGGATCACGTCCCCTGAGCCATCATCCACCTTGCAGTCGTAGACCACCATGCAGAAGGTGTCAGCTGAATAGAAATCAATAAATCGATACTACCATACTCCTCACTCACTGGTATCAGTGTCGCAGGTCCATTTGTGGTAGACGTTCTGTCCAATGATCGTGTACCTCACCGGTTCTCCATTGGGTCCTCCATCCAGAATGTCATACCGACACACAGGCATGGGCACTTGGATTGTTTGCAGTTCAGTTGTGAGCATACTGTAACCAGAAGCTGATTGGCTGTTCTGATCTGAGAGTGCTCTGCGCTGATTGGTTACCTGACTTCCAGTTCCTGACTGACAGTCTTGTCGGCTTCCATGTAAAAGCACTGGATGCGGATGGCTCGGTCGATTTTGGTCAGGAAGGTCGGGTGGAAGCTGATGATAATGGTCCCGGCCACAAAGACGCCCTTGGGTTCCAGAGACCGTTGTCGGGTCACGCCACACGATTCGAATGGCAACTCGATGTTGGTTTGTCCTACTGTTTTGCACGCTTCCTCGTTGAAGTGGTTCTTGGTGTAGACTTTGCCTAAACAAGTTGAAGATTATGTATGTATATACATAGCTTACTCGCCATATGACATACACAAAACACAAAAGGTATCCCTCCCTGCACAATTTTGTACAACACGCCGATCAGGAATAGGTCGTTTTTACATACCTTCGAACGGGTTCTGTGTGTTGAAGCTGACGGTGATAGAGGTGGGTCCACACTGGACTTCAGGGTCGTCGGCCAGTCCGTTGTTGATTGGAATGGCTCGCACTGCAGACAAAGCAGCCAAGAACGCAATGAGAAGTTTCATTTTCGGTCCCGACACGAAGACGAAAACTGCGTACAGTAAGCCAGAAGACGAAGGGAATAGAAAGGGTAAGTTGCAGAGACTATTTATACTGAAAATCAAGGTCGCAAAGAATGGCGACCGTGAAATCGACACCATTTTACAAGGCGTTTGTGGCGCAAAAACCAGCCTGAACAGCGAAAAGACAAACGATTTGACACTTTTCGGCGGCAAAAACTGCCGCAATGACTGACGCAAATTAATGGAATGGCCAGACCCACGGTCGGAATAATTTGTGTCGCAAGTTCTGTGTTTTGACCGCCTTCCAGTGGCAGCCATTTGTACAGAATTTTGTCGTCTTGTACTGAAAAAGAGGGAAGTTTATGCTTAGCTTTATGCATGAAGAATCTGGCATTTTTCTTTCTAAAAGTCGCTAAAGTTGATCGATTATTCATACAACCGTATAGTCTCGATTAGAATCCACTAAAGGAAGTGTGGTATAAGATTATGATTGGGTAGAGTGTGAGTGTATGTAAGAGAATGAGAGACACATTATGGATCCTAACCAAGCTACTCACTACCAAATCACAAACCATATACAATATCTACAAGGGCTAGATGGGAAGCGTGGGATAGAAGTAAGGCCTTGGCGCGCTGACTAGCTGTGAGAGGATGGATGCGCGCTTACCTGCGCGGCTGGGTGCCCGATGGACTGGCAGAAGGACTGGCAGTGCCCGCGGCCACTGGGGCCCGTGCTGACTGGCAGATGGGAGGGAGTCAAGCTTCTATGGAAGCAGGAGATATGCTGACCAACACTGACCAACTACTGACTCACTGAAGGAGTCTTAGTGGGTTGCCTTTTATAGTCAAGCCGATGATCTAATTATAGACGGCGCTAGCTAGCGATGACTCTGATTGGAGAATTGGGTGTGGCCTAGGATTCGGTTGGCTAGTGGGCGGGGCTTAGCTTTTGCACTTGCTTTCGCTCAGCCAATCCAATCCATCAGTCCATCTGATTGGATGCCAGGCTGTAGCCTTGCTTGTGATTGGCTGTTATTCTGGGAACCCTCGGCGCCTATTAATGACAGCTGAATAAATCTAATCAATGAGCTGCCAGCCGAAAGCAATGCTAAGGCATGAGAGCGTATTGAGTTTCGGATTTGTAAAATACAGACATGTTTCTCCATTACAGAAGTTTGAAAAAATACAAAGTGATTCATATAACCCATGACGTTTAGCAAGTTCCGATCATTTTTGTATGTGGATATCGCTTTGTCAATTCAGATCAATATCGGTCGATATCGATATTTATAGTTATGCAAGAAAATCTGAAAATTTGAATAGGTAACTGCTCTAACTGCTATCAGTCAAGCATTGATGTAATCAGTGATCTGATATCAAATAAGTAGAGAATCGCAGAAAACGTAGTGGCCCCTCTGAAACTCGTCAATTAAAAGGTTGACCCCTCAGGCCGCCGCTCCCGCTACCCGCGAACTCAGAATTTTTTGGAAAACTTTTGTAGTGAAAATTATGATAAAAGTATACCTACGCCTACAGTATGTAGATTGGGCATAAATGAGCTCAGACAGACATTTAGACAAACATCCCATAAAATTACCTGAAATTTGGGGAATATCTGCGATGAATTTCATATCTGAAAGTTTCATAGATGGACATTGTTGCTGGATTGAGAAAATGAGCAAGTTCTGAAAGATGGTTTCCTGAAGTGTTCATTAAAAAACCGATTTTCAGGACATTTTCACTTTCTCAAGACTGACTCAAATTTGCTATATTTTAGCAGACATTCTTTAAATTTCAGGTTATGAATTGCGGAATTGACAGCAAGGACAAAAGTTTTGATTTTCATATTACGGCTTGACATTACCCACTTTAAGAATATTCTTCAATTTCTTAGGATTGGTCAAGGCCGGCCCTGGTCACCACCACCAACCTTTAGCACTGAAAATTACAAGGGTATTACGGTATATCTTACAATGTTCGGCTTACTTGGTCCACATTGAATGCATCTGTAAGAAAACAAAAAATCCGGTAAACCGGGTCGGATCAGGCCAGATACGTTTTGACAGGATCAGCCCTACCGGACCGCAATTCCAGTCGGACCCTACTTTATATGCTAGTCATTGATGCTCAACAGTGTCCACTGTATGAAATAACACCGCAATTGTTATAAAACACTTCATGAAGCCTGGCCTGATTAGGAGGGCTTCTAATCGAGAAAATACGGCAATTTGTCTGTGCATAAAATGTTTTCGCATTATAAAGTTTCAGCTCTGTCCGTCGAAATTAGCTGAAGAACCGTGTTGTCGGATAGAAGTGGCTAAAGCTGTTCAAAACCATTGTAACGCGTGTTTTTGCGTCGTTCACCACGTGTACTTGCTTACGTACTTGCGCTACCATACTGTAACAAAAAAACGACCAAATTTACCGCCTGACAAAATCCTGAGCAATTACGCTGTACGTATTTCCTGAATCAAGGCTTAACACAGTTGTGAGCGTACATCTTTTGCGTAAATTAGTATTGCGTGCTGTGCATTTTTCATCAAATTTTGGTTTGAAACGGGGGCACGGTCCTGAAGTATGGATGAGATGAGATTTATTTATCTATGCATGCTTGATCGACAGCAAAATCTCATATCTACCCGCATGGAATGCTAGCGGTCACACATGTCAACAGGCCCGAATGCTACAACTATTTTATTAGTAGAGTATTATGGCAACAACGCATTTTATCAGTTTATGCGTTCTATAATTTATCGTTCAAGGAAGGACCAGCCACTGGTCACTTGATTCTTTGTCTGGCATGTAAGTAAGTAAGTCAAGTTTATTTGGTATAATACAGTGTGACACTTAACGCCGCATATGGTACTGGCACCATATTAAATTTATAAAATTTACGCCTGGAAATGCGTTTTTAGTAGAGTGCGAACTGGTATTGGGTATTGGGTATTGGGTATTGGGTGTATTGGGGTGTTTTCCAGGTATTGGGTATTGGGTATTGGGTATTGGGGTTTTTACCCCCCAATACCCAATACTAATTGGGACAGGTAAAAATAGAGAAAAATCGATGTTAACCTGAAAAATTGATCTGAAAAAATCGAAAAAGTTGATCGATGATTCGGTTTAGGAAGCTGTTTTCGCGTTAAGGAGCCATCCATCCAAAATCCCGATTTTTCGGGGCCCCTTGCCCCCAAAATCGCCTAGCGTCGTTTCTTGGGAACCCCCTCTCCTAAGGCGATGTCGTTATCGGTTTACCCCACTCCCGATAAAAGTACAGTACATACAGTACTGTCATGTTTTCTTGTTACCATACTGTACAATCAATTGAATAGATCGCTACAACCACTCTGGGAAGCTTTTCTGTATGTAGAAAAATTTGACAGAATATAATTAAATTGAAAATAATACAATCAAAGTTCCCTAAAATTCCGAAAAAAGTGACGTCGTTTTTTGCTAACCCCTCTGTCGTCTATCGTCGCATTTCAGCCGACCCCCTCCCCCCTCTGGAACGACGTCGTTTATGGATGGCCTAATCAACTAAACGTTAGTAGAATTTCCTAAAGTGGACGCTTTTCTAAGCGCTACACCAGTAATTAATTTCTCTGTTCTTATCTAAAACAAAAATGGTGACATTTCTAATGTCACCGTAATGTACCAGTACCATACACATGGCTATTGTGGTGGTGCACACAATTTCCGGCAGAGTTAGGAAAAAAATTCGCCGGAAGTACCGTAAGAAATACGACTGAATTACGAATATTAAGTACCAAAACTGATAATTTCTGCTAATTTTACGTCCAAAATGGCTTCTAAATGCTTTCTGAAAGGCTAATTTTCGAAAATTTTCTCGCCCTGCTTGGGCAGCGGTCCAACCAAGCCTCTTAAAAATTTTAATTGCAGTGCCAAAAATCTTTTGTACACAACTGGAATGTACCTGTCCAGTGAAATGCAATTTTTGGCCCAGCTACGCAAGTATTGAGTATTGGGTATTGGGTATTGGGGTATTGGGTGTCTCAGGTATTGGTATTGGGTATTGGGCATTGGGGTATTGGGTTTTCTAGGTATTGTTCGCACTCTAGTTTTTAGCACGTTTTTATTTTTCGTAAGGACGCTATTTTAAGAGTCAGTCTCTGATTCGATCGAGTCTCCGCCCTTATCCCTATGTCAAGTTGAAAATCGAACTTTTGCGTAGAGACCTGTGCGTTGGTATATTAAGAGGCATTCATGAGTTATGTTAAACCTGCAAAGGGTTTATGGATTTGACGCTCCATTCCCGAGATACAAGCCGCCAAAAATCGGCCCACTTAACTATGGGACCAAAATTCACAATTCTAATTTCTTTCGTACCAATAAGAGTTGGGACCAAAAAATTGGGGATTTTAGGTAACTTTTTGAGTAGTTTAAGAATTTTTGGTCCAAAATTGTTTTTGAGTAAAAACGTTTTTTGCGACCACATTTGGCCCGTCTGGAACCCCCTACACAGTTTTTTTTATTTCAGAATTTTGTAGCGCTATCAATTTGCCAGACTTTGGTGTAAAGCATTTTGGGCTGCGACCTGACATTCGTGAGATATTCGCCTCCGAATGGCCAAAACCGTGCAGAATTTGCTAGTTTTGCAGTACACAAAGCTACGGTTTTGGCCATTCGGAGGCGAATATCTCACGAATGTCGGGTCGCAGCTCAAAATGCTTTACAGCAAAGTCTTGCAAATTGATAGCGCTACAAAATTCTGAAATAAAAAACCTGTGTGGGGGGGGGTTCCAGACGAGCTAGGGCCGGCCAAATGTGGACGCAAAAAAAATTTTACTCACAAATAATTTTGGACCCAAAATTCTTAAACTACTCAAAAAGTTACCTAAAATCCCCAATTTTTTGGTCGCAACTCTTATTGGTACAAAAGAAATTCGAGTTGAGAATTTTGGTCCCATAGTTAAGCGGGCCGATTTTTGGCGGCTTGTATCTCGGGAATGTAGCGTCAAATCCATAAACCCTTTGCATGTTTAACATAACTCATGAATGCCTATTAGTACACCAACGCACAGGTCTCTACGCAAAAGTTCGATTTTCAACTTGACATACCGAGACTCGATCGAATCAGAGACTGACTCTTAAACTCTCGAAAATTCGCGACCCCTCCGGTAATTACGCATGCGTTTTATTGCAACGCAACAACCTGATTTTTGAGCGGGTGGGATATTCAATCTGTTTTTGGAATATAGCTGCCCCCGTTGATTCATTAAGTCGGCGGCAACGTGATAAAGGGAAAGAAAGGTAAAAAAGCTGGAATATGCAAGCAAGTGGCATGTGAACATGCTCAAGCTTGTGAGTTGCGTTCAAAACGGAAAGTTTCAGAAATGCAAAAAGCCTGATGCATTTCACAGATATCTTGCAATCTTGCCTTGCGATTGGACACTTCTTTTAGTTATTGTGATGATTGAAGATCTTGGACCAAATATGGAGTAAATTGACGTTGTAGAAAATCACTAAAACTTTTGCTGACGTCATGCTTGATTAGAAATCAGGTTGCGCTGCAATAAAGCGCATGCACAATTTCCGGAGGGGTCGTGTGGCGAAACCGGGCGTAATTTTCTTTCTCCTCTCACACCGTCAATTAAATCGTACAGTTTCTCGTTTATGCGCGCACGTTGCTTTTCTTAGCAATTCTTTCTACACACACGTCGCGAATCTCCCGACCCGAGTTCCGACCCCTCCGGTAATTGTGGTGCAGCGCATCGACACTCGGCCGGCCGCTGAGTAGCACATTCTTGCTACTCTATTATGCATTCTTGATGGATACGATACGTACAGTATACGTACAATGTACGTAAATGCAATGCAACACCTTCGGGGTGTTCCCCAGCCATCGACTTGGCTATGCTATAACGATCGCTGCGAACCTGGGTATAACTGTGCAACAAAAAATAAAGGACAAATTCACCAGGAGGGTCGTATCTTTGCCCAACACAAAAGGGTGGAAGAGATCTAGCACTGTGACCTTCTTGGAGCTATATGAAAACAAAGAAATACGTGTAGGTACATGCAGAGCGAGCACAGCGGAATGGACAAAGCTTTCCCGTACATCCTCATCCCAGTCCAGGATAGGTGAGAATGTACTGAGCTTACAGATAAACAAATTTGACTTGACACGGCTATGTGTAAGGAAGGGAGGGATTTGTCTCTGGCTGTCGATTAGTTCGGGTTCGATTCTAAAGTTGGAGAGCATTCTGTTGCTCTCAGCGGCGGAGAAGGAAGTCTTCGTGCGATTGACTTGCAAATTAATTAGGATGATTTGCTAATTAACGAGGTCATGCAAGAAGGTAAGTAGCTACCTCAGTTTTTACCATTTGGTTAATTAATATAAGCGAAAGCTAGCTGAACCTCTAAAACCTAAGTAGGAAAGAAATCATTTTTGAAACGAACGAACGAACGAACGAACGAAGTTTTTTATCGCCAACACAAAACAATAGCGTTGACGTTTCTTATCTTCTTTCTTTTTTCTTGAGCGATTAATTAGGATTTACAGTTAGCTGCAGATAGGTAGTTACATACAAATAATTATAAAACATAAATTAGGGTAAGCCGGGGTAATTCGGCACACCATTTTCAGTTTTTCAAAAATTACTCGGCCCAACTTAGCAGCAGGCAGCAGTAACCTGTATTTCGGTCCGGAGGCAGAAAACTTACTTTGTATGTGTAACAGTGCTTGAATGAGAGATCTTGGTGTTGTGTGCTTGAACAGAAATGAACAGAAATGTGCTTGAACAGAAAAACAGTGCTTGAACAGAAATGAGAGATGTTGGTGTCTTAGTGGAGTGGGTCGTGACCGTTTTGGCTATTTCAGTTTTTCAAAACACTGTGCTAAAATCGCCAGCGATGCCGCTAGGAAATCTAGACTAATCCTAAGTGCCTTTATAAATAGGAGCACACCATTCCTACTACAGATGTACAAAACTTACATAAGGTCGCGGCTCGAATATGCCACGCCTGTGTGGAATCCCTATTTACTCAAGGATGTAAATACCGTTGAAAGTGTGCAGAGGGCTTTTACACTGCGATTGCCAGGTATGCTTGGTCTTCAAGGCTGCTACCTAGAAAGGCTAAAACTACTGGACCTTGAAACACTCGAACGTCGCAGGCTCGTCATTGATCTCCAGTATGTATACCAAATCGTGCATGGTCTGGTGGATTTAGATTTTGATCACTTTTTCAGTTGGAATCCAGTGTCAAAAACTAGAGGAACTTATAAACTGTTTGTGCCATCGTTGGAAAGCTACATAAATTGCAGGGTACACTCCTTTGCTTTAAGAACGTTGAAAACATGGAATTCTCTTCCAGATGAGGTCACCATAGCACAAAACCTTGCTTCTTTTACTCGAGAACTAAGAAAACTGAACTTTGACCAGTACCTAAACTTTGTGTAGTTTCTAACGTTTTACCAAGAATGTATAACACCAAGAATGTTCCACTCGGCGGCTCGGCCGTAGTCAGCTGAGCGACCATGCGCTGCAACATAATTGCGCCTACGTAGGCGCGATCGCGACCACCTAGGCGCGATCGCGCTCACGTAGGCGCGATCGCGCTCACGTAGGCGCGAAATCTATGCTGCTTACCCCTGCAGAAAATGCTTACCCCACGTCACAACATGCTTGCCCATTTCCCGAGTCCCCGAGTCAGTGAAAAACCACCAAATTCTGCTCGTTTTCTTTCTCGGCATGACCAGATTTCTTTTAGATGCAACAAAAACTCTTCCACTGAGGCAAAACTTATATATTTTTGCTGGAAAAACAAAAAGTATGACTTTGCGCTCATTCCAAACAGCTAGCGACCCGTTTATGAACTGTTTGGAATTATTTGGTATAGAAAATACCATCTGGTGTTTGATATTTTTTATACCATTTGCATCCCTAGACGAGACGAGTTTGGCCCTACGCCTGAAATCATTTTCTGCAGGGGTAAGCAGCATAGATTTCGCGCCTACGTGGGCGCGATCGCGCCTACGTGAGCGCGATCGCGCCTAGGTGGTCGCGATCGCGCCTACGTAGGCGCAATTATGTTGCAGCGCATGGTCGCTCAGCTGACTACGGCCGAGCCGCCGAGTGGAACATTCTTGGTGTTATACATTCTTGGTTTTACTAATGTCTGTTTAAGGCGGTGTAAAGCCCTTGTGGCTGTCCACTGGCCTTTCGCCTCCATATGCCGTCGTTTTACACTGTAACCGCGTTTTATGTCATTTGCTAACTCGTATTTTTATTTTATTTTGTGTTGGGCGATAAAAGTTCGTTCGTTCGTTCGTTCGAAGAAAATGCGTAATTTGCATACACACAAACATGTGTTATATCGAGCCTTCGTGTAAAAGTGTCAATTTTTTCATCCTATTAACACTGCTAAAGGCTTACTCACCAGGAAAATAAGCAATTTACAGTTAATTAACAATTTTTATATTAATCAATTAAATTTTTTAATTAGTTAATTAATTAACGTAAAATCAAATCATATGTTGCTGTGTAAATCAGCATGGTGATGCTTAAAATACATAGACTAAGCAAAATAACCGTTTTTGAACAAAGTTTTTATAAAAAATCGATATCAAAATGTGCATGCCATGCCCACTTGTGCCATTTTGCCACCATTTCGTTCTCAACAACTACTGAAATTTTCGGAAAGATATTTGTATGAAACCTAATCGCAGCTTTTTGATCTGACCGAGCTCTTATAGTTTTAGGTTGATTCAGCTTCGAAAATTGACTTTTTTTAGCCAGTGCCAAATGATTGCATGTGACTCAAGACTGACTACAGATACAGAGCCAATATTTTGCACACAACCTCTTCACACAATAAGCTTTATAAAAAAGCAATGAGCACTCAGCTAGCTTCTTTCGTTCTGGCACAATATTCCAATGAAAATTTTTATGCCGAGTTCCCCCCTGTGCCTACCCTAATTATAGCTACGCATTATTAGTTCATTGATGGGCATTCTTCCCAGGTTTCAGAGTCAAGAGGGAGGGCTGTTTGTTTATTGATTTGATTTGTTTGTTTACGGCAAAATGTTCAGACTGGTTTTGTGTCAAATTTGGCATCGATAGGGGTAGGGCAGGGTAATTCGACACAGGGGGCAATTCGGCACAAAATTTTTCATTAGAATCTTGTACCAGAACGAAAGAAGCTAACTGAGTGCTTATTGTTTTAGAGAAGTTTGAGAGAAATCTCTATTTGGCAGAATTCTATTGATTGGGTGGAGTTATCTCAGAATAAGGAGGTCTTCTCACAATTTCCTTTGAATCTCTGAATGGAGGAATCGGCAGCTAAAAAGGAGGAGTTGAGTTCTCCAGTTCCGCAAGTTTTCCGAACTTCAACCCCTACGCATCGCATCGAGGAGGTTACCGAGCATTACTTCAGCAAGGATCGCGATGTTTTGCGAGCTGCACAACTACTTAAAGGTCAGCTGTGCCAATTTCTGACGCTTCGTGCCGGAAAAATGGGTTGGATAGTCAAAATCCGAAAATTTTTTGGGGTGGGCCTGCCTGCCAACGATTTTGGTGGGTGGGGTCAGGAACAAAAGTCGGCTTCAGGTGGGTGGGTGAGTCGTTTGGGGACGGGGTCGAGTCCAAGTTGGGGATGGGCAACCCTCGGTCCCCCCGCGGCCCATGTATGTTCGTAGTCGTACGTAATTGCATTCTACCACTTGGTCGGGCGGGACCCCAGAGCTTTTGACATCCCTTCCGATTGTCCTGGGAACAGGTTTTCGACAAATTCTTTGTCTTTAGTATTTGGACATCAGGAATATACAAGCCGATCTTGTATTTGTCTATAAACTGCTTCATGGCATAGTTGATATGTCATGCGAAGAGTTTTTCTCTATAGCACCCCAAACTGTAACTCGTAGCCGCTCTTTACAACTATCTGTTCAACGAGCACGGTCTAACACAAGACATTTTTCTTTTGCTTGTAGAGTTGTCCCGATATGGAACAGTTTACCTGATAATGTGGTCCATTCCCGATTCGTTAAAATCTTTAAGGAGGCAGTCAGTCGCTTAGATCTTTCGTGTTTTACTAATAGATAGGCTTGGGTTATAAAATAACTATTATATGGCTAACTCAATGCCTTTTCCTTGATTCATATCGCACTTATCGTTACTTTGTACTTCCATTATGCTACATGTGTATGTCTGGGAATATACTTTACTTACTTATTTCTTTTATAATTTCATGCAATAAAATTGGTAGAAATGAAATGACTATAGTTAAGCCATTTTTTGCTCAAATTTTTGCATTCGGATTTGAGATTTTTGCTAATTTTATGCAGATTTTTGCTGCTTTTTTGTAATAAAGAAATCTCCTTTCTTGAAATTTGGCTTTAGCTAAGACCCATACCCCATCCTAGTAATATGACCAGTTATGTATACACGGATTGATAAAAATTTTGAATTTGAACTTGTGTTTCGAGACAGTCTAAACTGTCTGTCTGTCTGTGTGTCGAGTTAAATTTAGGCTAATTTACTCACGGCCATCTAACCACATGTTTTTTGCTGTGTTTGATCGATACGTTTCTGTCAAGGGACTGGCCGCAGCAGCAGTTGTGGTTTAAAGAATCTGTATTTTGGCGCGCAGAGCAGAGCAGCTGTGGGCGTGTCTTAATCTTGATTGACGTACGGTGTGCCAACGATGACACACATTAGTGTCTGGTGGTGCGCCGGGTTCTAGGTTTTCTATCGCATTGTACAACTACGCATACTAACTATTTACACAGGGGGAATGTTAGAGCAAATACGCAGTTTAGGTTTTGGCTGCGCTAAAGAACAACCCGGTCGGGTGTAAAAACAGGCTCTGCGGAGGGGTGAAACAGATTTTATTGTGCAGTTTCGAGGGCCATTTTGCTTTGACAGCACAAGGCCTAGCCGTTTCTGCAAAAAGGGACCATCAGTCATTTGTTGGAAAAAATTGTATAGGACAGAAAACTCATCTGCTTAAGTGGGGGTTGAGCCAGGCCTGGGCTAGATTCGTGGCTGTTGTGTAGAGTTAATAAAAGCTTAAAAATGGACTGACGGGCTAAAAAGCGCTAATTCGGCCTCAAATACAGCTAAAAGTTGCTGTTTACATACATGCAATTTTTGCGATCTTTGCTGTGAATTGTAAGCGTTAGCCAAAATATTGCTTCCGAGAAAACGCGGGAGGTTGGGGTTCAGAAATGCTCTCAGAGGTCTACTTATATGGGTGGTCCTTGCCTTTCGGCGGGATAAACCCCTAAACCCCAGTTGTGTGTATTGCTTGGGATGGGACTATGAAAACATGTGAGAAATTCTGTACTGTAACAGTACGGACTGTCATAAAACTATGGCTACTATCAGTCAGGCACTTAACGCCATATGGTACTGGTACCCATACATGTAACAGGTACATCCACCGAAGGCGGGAGTGGAAGTTGGGGGGTCTGGTGCGGGCTGGGGGTCTGAGCCCAATTTTTGGGAGGGGGTTGCGCTCTAAAATCGCGAAAAAATCGAATTTTTTTCGGCTAAAAATCGTCAAAAATCGCTAATTGGGGCTGAAATGCAGCTAAAAGTGCTGTTTTACAGGCGATTCTGAGAAATTTTGGGTTTAAAATTGCAAAAAATCGCAAAAATTTGCTTTGCTCAAAAAATTACTTTCCAGAAAAATCGGAGGGGGTGGTTGGAAAAAACGCCTCCGGGGAGGTCTGGCGAAAGTCGGGTAGGGGCAGACCACCCTGTTACATGTATGCCGATACCATTGTGGCACCACCACAGTGGCCGATCGTGGGGCTACCATATATGGTACCGGTACCATACATGATAGCCCCACGTTGGGCCACTGTGGTTGTACCATATAAGGTGCCGGTTCCATTACCCCAACCTTGGAATTGGTACCTGTACCGGCACCATGGTATTGCTCCGTTCAGATTTCGTACCATATATTGTACCGGCACCCATGGCCATCGGTAGGGGTACCATAAACGGCGTTAAGTGCCAGACTGTATATGCCCTTGAAGTTTGCCTGCCTACCCATCAGACCACACCTAGACTACCCGCTACTTCCTCTTTATTAGCTTACATCTTGTTTACTACAAAGCATCAACAGTTGTCTGCTTACTGCCTACCTACGCAATAATACGTAGTTCTACCGTTTAAACCTGGCCTATTTATTGTTTGCGTTTCCGCTCCGCCTAGCTTGTCTGAAGAGTGGTTATTGGATAAACTAAACGAATGGACATTCGAACGAACTGTACTTTGCTTCACAGTTGGAATGCGGCAGAAGTTTACTCCTGTGTACTTGGTAGGTAGGTAGGTGGGCACTAAAATGTGGGCGCTGCCAAAGTGGCTCCAATAAAAGCCATTGAGTTGGCTTAAATTGCGTGACAGCTGACAAGGCTGGGATGCGAACAAGTGCTGTCAAATCAGTTCTGTAATCAAAGTTTGTCGCCGAAAAACTGGTTCTCTGGCCCCCTTTGGATAGTTGGAAACACCGCCAGCACCTGTGCCTAGGGCTTCTTATAAATATACGATCGACCGCCGTCTCTGACTGGTGCCTTTTTGCCGTCTGCTCTGCTGCCAGCCTGTTGCCGCTGGTTTTTATGTAGCTCCGTGCCCATATAAAGTGTGCTTCGTACACGATGCAGTCGGATTCTAGCCTAACTCCTGCTAGAATCAAACTTGGTGCTCAGGCCGGAGTTAGCAGAGGTTCGAGCGTTCTTTCTTGTTTTGCTGAGCACTGCTCTATAATTTATGGTTATCTGAGACGCCAAACAAAGTAATGATTGACACGGATGATTCCATTTTTATTTTTTTATCACCCAACATCTTATACATGTAACTACCGGAGATTTCCACTTAGTATCCAACCCCACTTAAACCCAATACTGGGATACATAGACCCTTGTTCCGCTTTATATCCCATGTGATATTACTTGGCGGCAATGTTTATGTCAAATTTGTAATAATTTTCTTTACTCACCCATACTGTATGTATGATAAAACATTGTTCCGGTTAATATCCCATGCCGTTTCCAGTTAATACTCGATGGCTTTGTCCAGTTAATATCCCTGGGATACTAACTGTCGGCAATGTTTTCTCTCAGAAACGTGATTTTCCCTGGGACACTAAGTGCAAAACTCCGGTATTGATCAACTTGTAATACCGAGCGTTTAAACGATCTCAAAAGATTGGTATTTTGCTATATCAATCAAACAGTCTGCTCAGATGAATCATTCTTTATTTCGCGTCGTGTTTTTTTGCGTTAATGCCATACCTGTGCTCTGGGAAAATTCCACAATCGGCATTCAGAAGAGCCAACAAACCAGTAATTGTTACCTTTCAAAAAGGCTCATTTTCTTCTTGTACATATTTTTTACCATTCATTGCGTTTTGTTTACTCAGAGCAGGTCTGCGCCGACTGTTTGAGCGTGTCTTTTCATGCGTGGGGCCTTGGAGATACACCGGGCCATTGCACAAACACAATAACAGAGGTGACCGTCAAGTGTTTGGCGTCCAGTCGATTGCGTAGTAGCCAGTGCCCGGCCGACCTGCAATGTTGTCATGTTGGATTAGGTTTATTGCTCACCCTACATGCATATTACAATCTACTTGAATTTCTCTCATGGATTATTATTGGTTTTACTACCCAAGCAAAAGCTTTGCCGGTAAGTAAAACGGAATGGTTAGACAGATTTTAAACTAGAACACTAAGAAAAAGCTGATAGAAAATGAATGTTTATGGCTCCGTAGTGACCCGCTATTTCGGCCTGATAGGCAAGTGCAGATAAGTGTAGCGTCTTAAAAAGCTTCCAGATGCTGCCAACCTACATAGTTTGCTTATGAGTGTCTGTTGTAATGGCCTTCCAGTTCGACCACGATATTAACGTGCAGCTAAGAGGAGAAGCTGATTTTGTGCACAAGATAGAGCGCCTGGGAGGTGAGCAGAGCTCATTAAGACGCCGGTTGTCATAGAAACGGAATTAGGATAATTTATTTGGCATTTAATGGCCTTCTTTAGCAGCTGCAAAAGGCGGTAAGCTGCTTAGAGGGCTTCACGTGAGAATAGGAAATTATTCGTGGCACAAATTTAGCTTAATGTCACGATTGAGTCACTGCTTCGTGGGATAGGATTTGTCCTACGCGTAGACTGAAAGGTCAGAATGCAATTTAATCCATATCAGATCAGAAACTGTCGATGAACCTCTATTCTTTGCCAAGTGTCAAATAGCAACACTTTGTATTTCACCTCATGACCCATAAAAGTTTATCAAGTTGTTTTTGTAACAGACGCAGTATCAGTTTATACAAGTACAGAAAGGTGATTGCTGGACTATTTTTAACAGCGTGCATTGCATTTTTCTTTTCGTCCTGCGCCTATTTTGCTCATTATCCGAACATTTTGACATTCCGTTTGGCAGAGGTTGCAATCTTAGGTTAAAGAACATAAAGAAATTGGGGGCTAGCATTCAAGCAAGGCTAGCTACGAGTTGCGTAAGTAAATAATGGCAGGAAAATTATGGTGTTTCTTTCCAAACACTTAGAAAGTTATACCTGCTACATATCTGCTTAGATCGATGACATGACAGATTCTACATATCAAGCCGAGCACTTAGCTAATGAAGATGCAAAAGCATTTTCAATGGAGCATGTGACACGATTTCTGAGAAAAATTTATCCGTCCACTGTGGCTTTGTGCGATTGCCTGGCCATAAATTGAGCCTGAGAAGCAGAGAAAAAAGCTCTGCCCATATTAGGCGCATTCAGTCGGCTAGCTGCTGAGTGAGCTGGAGAGTTTTGGACGGCAAGAGAAATTGATTTTGGTCGGGAGCGGCTCGTACGTAGGTGTGGATGGACGGCAGACAGTTTAGAGCAAATGCTCATTAAAAACCGCACCAAAACCAAATCCCAGCTCACGTTTCGCATGCAATCATTGTTTATTGCCCGGCACACAACATTTGCGCCTGTGGGTCCTAAGGGAGAGGACCTTTTGGCTTTGCTCAATGGGTTCAAGTGACCACTAGAAGCTGAGTGACCAGGGCAATTAAGTCAAGGCCACCACCGGCCTACAAGGGTCATTTTGTAATTAAGCCAAATCGATCTAACAGCTCAGTCTCCCATTTCCTCAAAACACCGCACCTGTCCAGTTTTCTGCTTATGCTTGTCACTGAGTGTGTGTTCCAATGGCAAAAACGTCGGTCTGTTGTTGCGGTTTCATCAATCGCAAGCGTTGCGTCCTAGCTTGTAAGTGGCCTGATTTTTGCAATTCTTGCTGGTTATTCGATCAGGCTTTAAGTGGCCGTCTCTAGCACTGATGGCCCGCTGCTGGGCTGGCGAAAGTTTTATCCCCAACGATTGGATAAAAATCAGACGCCTCTCTCCAGAGGCCCATAAATCTGGCTACAATCCCGTCATTTGGTTTCTAATGCGCGTCCTGGCCACACCACTGCGTACTCCCGTTGTTCTCTCCAAATTATAATCCCAACTTGAAATGCGCCAATCGATGGCGAGACAGGAGCTAGTGAAGAGTCCTGGCCGAAGCCATGGCTTTCTGACGCCAAACACCCGCCCTCTCTTATGAGCCCATAAAGCGCCGGCACTATTGGTTGTCTGTTTCCGCTTTGGGCCCGATCCTATACTATTCCGATCTACTATAATGGCCTGGCCGGCCTGGCCTTGTGTGTTTACGCGCAGTTTGGTGTGAAATTGGACGCCTTATAAAATCCATTATTAACTAGCACTCTTTGTCCCTGGCTCCGCTTGTTGCTCCGTCTGGTGCTAATTACTGCTTGTTCTATGGCAGACCCGCACCCGCTGCCTTACCCCTGGTGGAATCCGACTGAAGTGGATTATAAGTGTAATAATGATCAGATAATTGCCCTGTTTCCGGGTTTAGAGTGGGGTTAAGCAAGTGCGCGCCTGTTTAAAGGCCGTTTTGTTTACACTCATTTAAACAAAGCTCCTGTTAAGAAAGTCAAAACTGTTGCCAACTGCTGAAAATATACAGTCAGGCACTTAACGCCGTTTATGGTGCTGGTACCTAGCGTAGTGGCACCATGGTACCCCGAGTCCCCGACGTTCGGCGACTGTGGTGGTACCATATATGGCACCGGTACCAATGCGAAGGTAGGGGTACCATGGTAGCACCACAGGCTCCATTGGGTATCGATACCATAAACGGCGTTAAGTGCCTGACTGATATAATAACAGAACAGAATAGAAACGAAAACAGTTTCTGAAAATTATAGTAAAACTTTTGCAGACGAACAAGACAGAATACAAAAGCGGACATTTACCAAATGGGTCAACTCTCAACTGATAGAGGTTGGTTGTGCGCTGCAAATAAAAGAAACCGTTCTATGCAAATTTTCAGCATGTCCCGCCTGCTCAGATGGAGGATATGTTCGAGGATATCAAAGATGGTGTTCGTTTGTGTTCTCTGATAGAAGTGTTGACAGGCGAAAAATTGGTCAGTCGTTTTTCTGTTGCAGTCGTAGTATTATTATATCTGCAACGACTGAATCGAAAGCAGTTGTACGTAAATAGTACGCAGCTAGGATTGATCTGGCGTTTGGGACGGGGCCACGTAATTGATGGGCTTTGAGATTTATGACCTCCTGTCAAATTGTGGCTTTTGGCCGCCATGACTGCATTAATTTTTGCTGCCTTTCTTGCAGGCCGTCAGCCGAGGTCGCAATTTGAAACGGGTGCACCATATCAGCAACTTAACTACGGCGCTGGATGCCTTGAAGAAACGCGGGGTTCGTTTTTTAATGGCTCTATTTAACTGTAAGGGAAATTATTAAATGTTTAATTAACTGTTAGGGAAATTATGACATGTGGTAATGGAGATTGGTTGCTTGTTTTGTTACCGATCTGTAGCATAGAATTACGGACGCAAAATTATTTTGAAATTTGAGGGTAAATTTTGAAGGATTTGCTTTGATTGACAGTTTTTGTTTTCGATTTTTTAATGCTAAGAAAGAATAAATTACAGTCTGGCACTTGGCCCCGTTTATTGTACTGGCACTATGTAAGGTACCGGTACTTAGGGTAGTGGCACCAGATGTACCTCTACCCATGACCATGAGTGTCATACCACTACCGTGATACGAAATTTGAATGAAGTGGTACCATGGTACCGGTACAGTCACCAATTCGAAGGTAGGGGTACCATACCACCACAGTGGCCGAACGTGGGGATACCATATATGGTACCAACACACTCCACGAACGTGGGAACATATGGTGCCAGTGCCATAAACGGTGTTAAGTGCCTGACTGATTTAAATACAGTCATTTAAAACCCCCTAATGAAACTGTAGCTAAATGCACATTCTTCTAAAGGATTAACTTAACCTTGGCAGGTTGAAATTTTGATTGAAAGCATTTCAGTTGGATCTTGTGAACAACAATCCTTCGGACATCGCCGACGGAAATCCTAGAATCGTGCTCGGACTTATCTGGCAGATCATTCTGCACTTCCAGGTTGGTCAGATAGATTTCAGTTTCACTCTTTGTCGGGCATAATTTATACCTGAATTCAAATCAAACGTGACGTTGAATTGTAAATAGAGAAGTAAGAAAAAAGTTGCCAGACCGGTTTGTTTTGTTACTACACAGAGTCGCCTGTAAACAGATTCTCACCGGCAAGGTCACTCTCAGCCGGCCTCTCTCTTTCTTCCATCTCAATTCCAACAGTACCAATCTATGTAGGGATGCTGGTTTACAACGAATTTGTATGCCGACCGGTACATTCAAAACTCCATAACTGCACCACCTCAAAAAGTGCTTCAGTTTTTGGTGCACCGGCGACCAGTATAGGCTTGCAATAGCTGTCGCACCTTTGTAACAGCTCCGCAGCATTTCCTCATACATGTCACAGGTTATCAGCAGATGGGGAGAGGCATACGTGTACTAGGGGTTTAGGGATTACCCCTTAGCTAGAAGGGCCAACCTCCTTACCCACCCCGAGACAGTTTAGGAACCCCCGACCCAAAAACGCAAGTACTAGCTAGTAGTGGCTCCAGTACATACATGGGCCGGGGGGTAAGGGGGTATACCCCTCCCCCTCGGCCGGCCATACCCCCCCCACCCACCCTCCTCCCGGAGGGAGGAAATTTTCGCTTATTTAAGGCAAAATAGGCGTTTTTGGCCTTTTTTCGGGGGACCCCCCCCCCCCCGAGGTCTCAACCCCCCTACCCCCCTCCGGATTTTTCCGGCCCATGTATGCTCCAGTACCAACAAACTGGCTCAGGCCTCAGAAATCACTAATTTTTAGCCTAAAATTCGCTTGAAAAGCCTTTGGAAACCGTATTTGCCGTTCCCACTGCTCATGTTTAAGAGAAATCATTGCTGTTGGAATCCCTTTTTATCGTTTTTGTGCTTGTTTTCAGCTCTGAAACGCTACTTGGCGTTAAAAATGCATTTCCAGGCGTTCTGGAGCGTTTTGAAATTTCGGACCCCATTCTGGTCGAAACTCCCTCGAGCCCCGACCTGACGGAAACCCCTCCCATCCTCAATGTCGGTCGGGACCTGTTACATGAATGGGGGAGCGTTGTTGGGGGTTTCAGCCCAAATTATAGGGTAGGGTGGTTGAGTTGTAAAATCGCTAATTTGGGCTAAAATATAGCTAAGTTTAACAGGCGATTTTGGTGTATGATTGTTCTAAAAAAATTACTCGCCAGAAAGATCGGAGGGGGGTCGTAAAATCGTCTCGCGGGGGGTCGCAATCAGGTTGGTTGACCTAAGTTGGGTCGGGGCGGACCCCCGACCTCCCTGTTGCACCTAACAATCTCAGCAAGGCTGCGGTACAAACAAATGGAATTTTTACAGAGAGTTCCCGGCCAACTTGAGCCTTGTCATAGTTTTCCGTATCTGTACAGACGTGTACCCAGTTTCAGATCGAACAAAATGCCCAGCTACTTCGGGAGTGGGGTTGGGACTTGGCAAGCAGTCTGTCGAGTTCGCAGTCCAGTCTCGACTCTTTGTCCATTCCGGTCAGTCCGTCTCCAAGCAGTCCGTTGCCGTGGATCGCCGAGAGTCCGCGAGCCACCAGTCCGGCAGCGTTTCCGCCCTTCAAACGAGGCAAACTGCCCAGCTCTACTCCGAAGGCAGAGGGGGTCGGGGTGGCCAGGTTCAAGGCTGGTGTGGAGAGAGTTATCTTGAGGTGGCTGAAAAAGGAAATCGCTGAGTAAGTCTATTCTGGCCCTCACTTCTAATAGAATCTTTGACATTCAGGCACTTAACGCCGTTTATGGTACCGGTACCTAGGGTAGTGGTACCATATTATTGTAGCCATACCCATGACCATGGGTGCCGGTACCATGTGGTACCACTCCACTCTGTTTAGATTTCGAGTTCGTATGGTACCGGTACCAATGCGAAGGTAGGGGTACCATATATGGTGCCAGTACCATAAACGGCGTTAACTGCCAGCACGTTTGGATGTGTCCTGTTACCAGTATGTCAAATAGCACCAAACCAAGAGTTTCAGACGTTACAACTTGTCAGTGAAAGACCTGGACCGGAGCTGGCGCGATGGTGTTCTGTTCAACGCTTTAATCCACAGAATCGACGCTTCTCTGGTCGACATGCAGGCTGTGCGGCAACAGCGACCTCGTCAAAATCTGGAACAGGCGTTTTCGCTGGCCGAGACTCATCTGTCCATTCCCAGACTGCTGGAACCTGAGGACGTTGACTGTGACAGACCCGACAAACGATCCATCATGACTTATGTCTCTCAATTCCTCAAAAAGTCGCCGCAGGAGGCCAGAGTAATCTCTCTATACAATTGGAAATGGAGTCTTTAGGCGAACAGTACCTCTTTTGTTCGCTTAAACACCTCCGAACATATTAGTGTTTACTAGAGAGTCCGAAAGCAACTGAACACATAAAGAACACAAACTTAGCAAAGCAACACAAGGAAGAGATGGGCAGAATTTTTTGCGCTTACACTTATTGCTTTATGTTGTTTGTTCCAAAGGGAGAAGGGTGATTAGGCAGGGCTGTGCCAAATAGAGTCGGCGCTGGTTTTTGCAGAGCTGGCAGCTTGCGCCAATGGCTCACAGCTGGTTGGCTGGTTGTCTCCGTATCGGAATTGGCCCATGACACGCTGGTTATTCTGCTGCGCTCTAACGCAATTTGGCCAGACGTCCCGCCGGTCTCTAGTAGAGACTGCCGTTAGGACTGCTTTGCTCTCTGCCGGCGGTCTTCTAAGACTGTGTAACCGGTCTAATTTAGCCGTTTGCTAATTGATTAGACATTTGCAACAGTCGTAGAATATTTGAATTGAATAGTGTAAGCGCAGAAAAAGCTCTGTCCGCCTCTCTCTTCTTTGTGTGGTTGTCTTCTTAGTGTGTTCTGTTCTGTGCCTGTGTAAGGCTCAGACGAACAGTAATATTCCTGTTTGAAGCTTAAATGTTTCCAATTCACCTGTGCCGTATGGCACAGATTGCTGAACGCAAAGTTTGTGTTCGTCGTGTTCGCCAGCTTTTGCCGAACCACCCCGAACACAAAAATCGACGATCCCAACACCCAACGAACACAAAAACCAACACCAAACGAACACAAAAAATGGGCGGGGCGAACACACGACGAACACCCTCTGAACACCACCCCAAACACCCCAAATTCCTGCCCGCCGAACACCCCCGTGAGCACCTTCGAGACGTTTTAGGGATACTTTAGGGACACTAAAACGCTCAAAAACGCAAACAATCGTTATGTTGTGCTGAAAATAGTCAAAAATCGCTAATTCGGGTTCAAATACTGCTGAAAAGACAGACGACTTTACCAATTTTAGTGTTCCTAAAGTATTCCTAAAATGTCTCTAAGGTGTTCGGGGGTGTCCTGGGGAGTGTTCGGTGTTCGTGGAGGTGGTCGGAACGTGTTCTCCCCGCCCATCTTTTTGTCTTCGTCTGGTCGGGTAGTGTTGGTTTGCTGTTCGGCCAGGTGTTCGTGAACACCTTAACTATGGGCTCGGTGTTCTCCTTGTGTTCGGCCAAATAGGCGCTCACGTTCACAGGCCTCCGAACAGAGAAATTGTGTTGCCATCAAAGGTGAATTCGAATGAGTTTAAGCGAACAAAAATGATACTGTTGGTGTCTAGTAGAGGAATGATTTCAGATGAAGTCCACAGTAGCACAGGCTGTTTCCCTGGCTGATGAGGAGCAAGCGAAGTACGAGAAGCTGTTAGAATGGCTAAACTACGCCTTGATTGAGTTGCAACAAGTCAAACGTCCGCTGACCGATTTTTTCGGAGAATACCAGGTTTCTAGACTACAGACGGTCTGACAAAAAGCCTAAGTTCCTATCCTTTTAGCGCTACCTCAATCTGAGAGAACGGTACCTGGTCGAACGCGATGTTCATGCCTATTTCCAGAGCAAATTCACTAGAGGCACTGTGATCGGTATCAAGCACGAGCAGTGGATTGAGCTGGACAAAAAGTAAATTTACTGAGCTCATTAATCTTCCGTTCTATGCAAATATCTGTGGACAGATGGCAGCAGGTCAGTGAGGGTCTGACGGCGTGGAGTCACAAGTTGGAGCAGCATCTGCCGGGCAGATTGTCTGAGTTGGTGCACTGGCTGGTAGCTGCTGAGTCTATTTTACATACAGTGGTGCCTTTGAAGAAGGCAGAACCCGGTGAAACGCTGAGAAATTTGGAGTCACTTATTGATAAACATGAGGTTAATTC
The DNA here is from genome assembly GCA_030248155.1 of Sabatieria punctata. Lineage (NCBI taxonomy): Eukaryota > Metazoa > Nematoda > Chromadorea > Araeolaimida > Comesomatidae > Sabatieria > Sabatieria punctata. Next base: position 24,336 of record JASANB010000845.1, on the reverse strand, counting down.
TTTCGTCCACGCAATGCACTAATTTTATGTACAAAATTGAGTTCGCAGTTTTTCTCTTCTTCATGTGTATGCCAGAGTAACTAGCCAACACTAATTTGTTTAGACTGGTAAATAATACATGTAACAGGGGGTCTGCCCCCACCTGACTTAGGCCAGACTCCCCCGGATGGGGACCTCCCGAAACGATTTTTCCGACCCCCCTCCGATTTTTCTGGCAAGTAATTTTTTGAGCAAATTTTTGTGCGATTTTTTTGCTATTTCAGGCACAAAAATTGTTAAAATCACCTGTAAAACAGCACTTTTTAGCTGTATTTCCGCCCAAATTAGCGATTTTTGACGACTTTTGCCGAAAAATAGCAATATTTTCGATTTTTGAGCGTGTTTCAGTGCCCAACCCCTCCCAAAATTTGGGCTGAGACCCTTCTGGCCGGCGCCAGAGCCCCGACCCCCTTACTCTTCGGCAGCGGATAACCTGTTACATGTATGAGGTGAATAGAAAGGTTATTACTGTTGGCCTAACAGATGGCCGTGACAGTAGAAAATTATGTAGACGCGTGTAGTTAAGACGTGTATGTAAGAAGAGTAGAGAGGAGTAAGTAATAATTACAGAACCACTTCGGAGAGTACGGTACGCGTTACTCCCAGTTCTACAGTATCTATCGGACGGGCAAGGTGGAGGGTCGCAAGGTGCCGGCAGAGTTTCTGGACCCTCTCAATGCTCGCTATAAACAAGTCAACGAACAGGCACCCGACCATCTGTATTGGCTAAAGTTTCTACTCGCTCAATTCAGGTATTCTACACTTTTGCACGTGCTACTCGCGTGCCTGATGCCATATTGCTACACCATTTGGATAGAGTACTTGACTTTATTTAACTGGTCCAGATCTAGGGTAGATGTTTGCCTACCAGAATTGATTTCGCCTAGCCATGAGGGCCAACATTTCAAAACGCCTACAACTGTGCTTTTAGAACGTTTAAATTAATAATACTGTTAGAAGTCGCTTTTTAAGCTGCCAAATTGTGTTTCAGAGTTAGAAACAAGCATAAAATGACAAAAATGGCTTATAACAGCACCGATATTATGTGAACCGGAAGCTCTAAATACCATTACCAAAAGTGATTTTTAGCTAAGGATATAATTAGTGGTTTCTGAGCCAGTTTGTTAGAAAAGTAGGGACTGATTGGATAGGCTAGGGGTGGCTATAGTATTCTGGAGAATGTCAAATCAATAAATGTAAAGCTCAGAAGTGTTTAGACTGCTGGTAGCGATTCACCGACTGCGTCAGTTTCTGGCTCGATGGCAGAACAGCGAGAGTTTGGAGGAGTTGGAAAGGGCCTTGGTTGAGTGCGACGACATGAACTCCAAACACCACCCCCAGCCTCACATCGAACAGCTGCAGAATGAACTGAGAGAGGCCGGCAACTCCTACGCCGGACAAAGTAACTAACTAACTAACTGCTTTGGAACCGAGAACACTCCTGCAGCTTTACCGCTGCTCAGTGGCAGAACACAAACACCTCAACACAGCACAGCCAACTGAACCAAGAGACGAACACAATTTTTCTTCTCTAACAGTCAGGCACTTAACGCCGTTTATGGTAACTACACCATATATGGTACCGGTACCTAGGGTAGTGGTACCATATCGTCGCCACTATTGTAAATCGAGCCAAGTAACAGAAAGTCGAAATCGAGAAAATTGCCTTTTAAATATTTGTTACATTTTCGTGAATTAGCTTCAATATCAGTTTAAATATTTTTTACCTAAAATACAAGTACAGGGTGTGCCAAAAAAAAACAACCCAGCAGATTTTTCGCTGTAGCAACCGCAAATCTCAACCGATTCGAATGAGTCCTTTTTTAAATGAAAGAAAAATAAATTCTTAAAAGATTGCTGAAATTTTCATTAATGTACTCTGCTTAGTTCCTGAGATATTGGCTCTCAAAATCAAAACAGTGATTTTGGCAGTGAACAAGAGGGATTTTTTCATTATTCTGCACTTTGTAACAAAACGCATTCCTGCTACTCCTAAGGGCTATTGGAGGCTTTACTGGTGACACAGAAACTCGGTTTACTTCAACACTTAAGTATCATTAGCCCCAGCAGCAGGAATCTGCTTAATTATGAAATGCAACGGAATCGCTCTTGTCCTTTGCCAAAAACTGTTTCGACTTTGAGGGCTAATATCTCAAGAACTAAGCAGTGAATCTCAATAAAAATTGCACCAATCTTTGAAGAATTTATCAGTCTTTCATTCAAAAAAGGGTTCATTCAAATCGGTTCAGATTCATGGTTGCCAAAGTAAGAAATCTGCTGGGTTGTTCGTTATCACTCTTGTTCATTGCCAAAATCTCTGTTTTGACTTTGAGGTCAAATATCTCAGGAACTAAGAAGGCTATCTTAATACACGGTACATCAATCTCTCAAGAATTTATTTATCTTTCATTTAAAAAAAAACTCATTCAAATCGGTTGAGATTTGCGGTTGCTACAGCAAAAACTCTGCTGGGTTGTTTTTTTTTGGCACACCCTGTACATAATTGGTGTGCAAAACATTCTGCATGTTGTTAAATTAAGTCAGCTAACAGGAAAAGCACAAAGCACTTAGCTCATTTTACCAGGATCACCTGATGATGTCCGTGCACATGCCTCTGGTTACATAGTTGTCATACATGTAACAGGGGGTGGTCTGGGGGGGTCTGCCCCCCACCCGACTTAGGCCAGACCCCCCGGATGGGGACCCCCCCCCGAGACGATTTCACCGACCCCCCCTCCGATTTTTCTGGCAAGTAAATTTTAGAGCAAATTTTCGCAATTTTTTACACTTTCACACACAAAAATTGCCAAAATCGCCTGCAAAACAGCACTTTTCAGCTGTATTTCAGCCCAAATTAGCGATTTTTGGCTATTTTTAGGCCAAAAATTGCGATTTTTCTCGATTTTTGAGCGTTTTTTAGTGGCCCCCCCCCTCCCCCCAATATTTCGGTCAGACCCCCCCCCCCCGGCCGGCGCCAGACCCCCCAACCCCCCTCCCCCCATCGGCGGATGACCTGTTACATGTATGATAGTTGTATCTGCTGACACAGAGCGAATTTCGACTTCGTTCCTTTGTCAAAACGTTTTTAGGTGCTTTAGCTATAGTTTTTCGCACTTAACTCCATTTTTTCCATTCTGCCACTTGGCTCGTTTTACCATAGTGGCGACGATATGGTACCCCCACGTTCGGCGACTGTGGTGGTACCATATATCGTCGCCACTATGGTAAAACGAGCCAAGTAACAGAAAGTGGAAATCGAGAAAATCGCCTTTTAAATATTTGTTACATTTTCGTGAATTAGCTTCAATATCAGTTTAAACATTTTTTTACCTAAAATACAAGTACATAATTGGTGTGCAAAACATTCTGCATGTGTCACTTGTGTTAAATTAAGTCAGCTAACAGGAAAAGCACAAAGCACTTGGCTCATTTTACCAGGATCACGTGATGATGTCTGTGCACATGCCTCTGGTTACGTGGCTGTATCTCCCGACACAGAGCGAATTTCGACTTCGTTCCTTCGCCAAAACGTTTTTAGGTGCTTTAGCTATAGTTTTTCGCGTTTAACTCCATTTTTTCCATTTTGTTACTTGGCTCGTTTTACCATAGTGGCGACGATATGGTACCCCTAGCCCTACCTTCGCATTGGTACCGGTACCACTACCACATGATACGAAATCTGAACAGAGTGGTACCATATATGGTACCGGTAACAATGCGAAGGTAGGGGTACCATGGTGCCACCACAGACCCCGAACATGGGGGTACCATATATGGTGTGGTTACTCCAGCGAAGTTGGTAGATTTTTGTTTTCGACCCCCCATGCACATGTATGTAGTATGTATGGTGTGGTCGTGGCTAAGGTAGAGTTATTTGTCAGGCACCGAGCGTCAACAAGACGTGTACCAGGTGTGTCGTGACTGTTCGAACCGGTGGGAGAGTTTCCAGTCCGAATTCCGACCGCTCCCGGACGAGCTGAACAAGACGCGTCAGATGTGGCTCGACTACCACCAACTCTACCCTCCTCTCATCGCTTGGATAGAACAGATGGAGAGAAGACCACCTCAGACTCAGACCGAACGACATGTAACTTCTTGTTGGTGTGGTATTGAGACCAAAATGAGAGAGGTTGTTGTTTGAGGAGTTTTTCGAGGAAAAAGTGCACCGACTGCACAACTACGAAACCACGCTGGCTCTCGGAAGCAACCTCACCGGCAGAGTGGGACCTGCAGCTGCTAAGACTATTTCTGACCAGTGCCAACTCCTCAGACAAAGATGGGACGGACTGGGCGTTGCTGAGGTACCTTTTACCGTCAGGCACTTAACGCCGTTTATGGTACCGACACCATTTAAGGTACCGGTACCCAGACATGGGCAAAGGGGGGGCTGAGGGGGGGTTGGCCCCCCTCAGGCTCTGACCTACCCCCCTCAGCCGGCCGCTACTCTCCCTCAGGAATTTTTTGGAAGAATTTTGTATAGAAAATTATGATAAAAATATGCCTGGATTAGGTGTAAATGAGCTCAGAATAGCTTATTTTAGCTTATTTTAACCAAAAATAAGCCAAAAAAACCTTGATTTTAGCCAAAAATCGGACTTTTTGGCTTACCACCCCCTCAGCCCCCCCTCAACCGCTCCTACCCCCCTCAGCCCCCCCCCCTCAGGAATTCAAAATTCTACCCCCCTCAGCCGAAATGCTAGCCCATGTCTGCCGGTACCTAGGGTAGTGGCACCATATATGGTGCCCCACGTTCGGCGACAGTGGTCGTGGTACCATTATGGTACCACTACCATATTGGTAGGGAATCTGAACAGATTGGTACCATGTATGGTACCGGTACCAATTCGAAGTTTGCTCAAATACAGCTAAAATGTGCTGTTTTACAGGCGCTTTAGTAATTTTTGTGCCTGAAATTGTAAAAAATCGCAAAAATTTGCTCAAAAATTACTTGCCAGAAAAATCAGAGAGCGGGTCGGAAAAATCGCCTACGGGGTTCCCATCCAGGGGGCCTGGCTAAGTAGGGTGTTGGCATACCCCACACCCCCATTACACGTAAGTCCATGTCTGCAGTCATGTACGGGTTAGTGTTGGTCTAAAGGTTGATTTGGACCGGGCTAAACTTTCTGTTTCAGCCTCAGAAGGTTCGAGTGGTTGTGGACCTGGACGTCTCTCCCGGACCGTCCACCAGCTCCCAACACGTATCTAGAGTGTCTGTAGAAGAAACAGGCAGCCCCGTGCCCACACGGGTCTCGGTAGAAGATGAGCAGGATGTGCTGTCGAGTGTGGTTATTCGCTGGCTCGAAATAGTACAAGTTTTGCTGTATGAACGACGTCCCGCCAATGTCGATCAACTCAGGGAAATCATGAATCTACTTACGGTAATCAAATAACTACAGTCAGGCATTTAACGCCGTTTCTGGTACCGACACCATATATGGTGCCGGTACCTAGGGTAGTGGTACCGTATTATGGTACCGCTACGTTCGGCGACTGTGGTGGTACCATTATGCTACCCCTACCTTCGCACTGGTACCGGTACCATGGTACCACTCTGTTCAGATTTCCTGCCATATGGTACCCCTACCCATGGCCATGGGTGCCGGTACAATATGGTACGAAATCTGAACAGAGTGGTACCATATATGCGAAGGTAGGGGTACCATATGGTGCCGTCACCATGTGGTACCACTACCCTAGGTACCGGTACCATATATGGTGTCGGTAGCATAAACGACGTTAAGTGCCTGACTCTATTATCAGCTGCTGTTAGCGCGACTGTTTCGAGCGAAATTCAGTGTACCGTAAAACATCTAATACAGTCATGTCTCGTTAATCCGGACAAGTTGGGACCGGCCAATTTTGTCCGGATTAGCGAATTTCCGGATTAACGAATCAAAGCTAAAACACTGTTTTTCAGGTCAGAGGTCTAAATGACAGCTTTTTGTTAGTTGCATATCAGATTCTGCAGCTGTACCTCTTAATTAAAACCAAAACCTTATTTCAGCGGATTATATAGCTCCTAAAAAAGCAAAATTAATCACATTCTGACTCAAAGAAAAGCATTATTCAATTGGAAATTCACACCTGAATTGAAAAGTTGCGCATGGATTTTGTCCAAATTAACCAAATCCGGATTAACGAATCACTTTACCATACAAATTTCGAAGTTGGGACCCCAAATCTTCTGTCCGGATTAACGAATCCGGATCCGGATTAACGAGTCATATAACATGGGAGAAAATTGGGACCTGGCCTAATCTTGTCCGGAAGGCGAATATCCGGATTAACGAGGTCCGGATTAACGAGACATGACTGTAATACAATAGAAGCCCGACGAAACAAAATTTAAGTGTAGGACTTCTATCAGAAATGTTTACACTAAGTGTCTATTCTGTGTTTCAGACGCAACAGTCAGAGCTGAGCAGAGTGGACCAACAGTTACGAGAGGCGAAACGCAGAGGGCAGAGTTTATCGGAGTCAGAGCAGGAACGAGTTGAGAGCGCTCAAGCACGCTACACTGAGTTGCGACGACAGATCCCGGTCAAGCTGCGCTTTCTCAGATTGGTTCGTTGCTTATTAGTTGTCATTGGTTGCACGTGTCCTTTTATGTAGGTTCTACCTCAGCTGGAGAGCTTAGAAGCTAACAGAACACAACTGCGCGATTGGCTGGATGAGTTTGAGTTGAATGCTGGGGAGGAGCCGGACCCCAAGATGCTGAAAGTTGGTTCTTTATAGTCAGCCACCTTACGCAGTCAGGCACTTAAAGCCGTTTATGGTACCGACACCATATATGGTACTGGTACCTAGTGTTTCTTTTTTTTAAAAAAAAAGGTTTTTTTTTAAAAAAAAGCTTTTTTTTGAAGTGCCATTTCGAAAATTTTTTATTTTATTCACAGTATGGAAATTTTGGGGGAAAGTCGCTGAATTTAGCCTCAGATATACATTAGAAGTGCAGTTCTATCAATTTCTTCCTATTCTAAGCCTAAAAATAGGTTTTGAAGGACAGCAGCCACTCTGTGAGCAATGCTGCAGGTAGAATGTCGACTCTCAGGCTGTAACACTATGTTTGAACCAAAGTATCAGCTTTTGTATTTAAAGTTGCCTCTGATGCATCCTTGCATCTCCTACAAGCTATATTTCATGTTAGGAAAAAATTTTGAAAAAAAAAGTTTCGAAATGAAAAATTTTCATGAAAAAAGCTTTTTTTTGGCTTTCAAAAAAAATTTTTTTACAACTCTACTGGTACCTTGGCTAGTGGCACCATATGCAGTATGGTGTCGGTACCATAAACGGCGTTAAGTTCCTGCCTGTATAAGTACGGTACTGTAGCATACATGTAACAGGTCATCCGCCGAAGAGGGGAGGGGGAGTTCGGTGTCTGAGCCCAAGTTTTGGGAGGGGACTTGGGCACTAAAAAGCGCTCAAAATGAAAAAATGGCAATTTTTCGGTTAATAATAGTAAAAAATCGCGAATTTGGGCTGAAATACAGCTAAAAAGTGCTGTTTTACAGTCGATTTTTGGAAATTTTTGTGTCTGAAATTGCAAAAAAATTGAAAAATTTGCATAAAAAATTACCTTCCAGAAAAATCGTCTCGGGGGGGGAAGTCTGGCCAAAGTCGGGTGGGGGGGGCAGACCCCCAGACCCCCTGTTACATGTATACACTGTAGTACAGGCCAATGGTAATGGGTATAGCAGCTAAGGTACGGTTCCAGCGAGCCAAGGAGGAATTGCCAGTGCAAGAGCAAAATCTGACCGCCATTCACGTGGTGACCGAGTCTGTGTGTAAGCAAGAGAACAGTCAACATCTGGACACTGCCACTATTCGACAGCAAACGTCGGCCTTACAGAAAAGACTCGATGTAAGTCTGCTTCCACTTTTGACCTTCCTTGGGCTGTTAGCACTCTGCTTACAACCACATAGTTGTGAATTTACAATACGTAATGTTGCTGTTGTAACTTTTCGTCCTACTGTAATCGGTATGAATATGGTCTAGAATCGACAGAAATCGTTTAACTCACTGTTGTTTAGGTCAAAATTTTCTAGAAAACAGGCTCAAAAATTTTTTGGAAAGTCAATATGCAGATAAAGACAAGAAGTAGGAAATTCACGTACATCATGCAATTTTTTGTAAATTCTTTCTAAGCAGCCAACATTTTATCTAGCAACCTGCATAATACTTCTTTTGCACTGAGCCTATCAGCGACTGCTTTAGAAATGCTTCCTTAGGATTCACCTAGAAATGCCTCTAGAGACAATTTTCGGTGATTATTATCCAGTTCCTGTAGTGGCGTTTTCGAACAGCTTACTTATCTGACTTGAGGTGCACAAGTGGAAAATTTGTTGTAGTACCTGTACTAGCAGACGATTTAAAAAAAAAACAAATTGTGTTTTAAAAATTAGAAAAACCAAAAATGTTTGCCCTTCGAATAAAGATTTGTTAACAACAGTGGTTTAACTTAAACTAAAAGCCAAGCTACTTCCCAACAGAGATTGCGGTCAGTACAGAGTCAGTGTGGTGGGTGTGTGTGTCGGTTCGGCCATCAATTAGCCGTTGATTAGTGGTGAACAAATGGCGGCAAAAACTCAGCGCAGCACAACAAAAAGCCTGACAAGCTAGTTAATCTGGACACTTGTTACCCACACCCTCTGCCGTCCCACTGCGTGTAGTAGCTCTTTCTTTCTTTGGCTGCACAGCCCTGCTAGTAGTAAATAAATTAGCGGTGTGACTTTGTAGCGCCAATAGTGTCAAAGTGCCTGGCGCTCCCAACCCACCGAAGAACATTTTTCCTCACCTCCTCCTCCTTCTCTCTGTGTGCCGCCGGCAGCTGTCCTGCCTGGGGTGGCTGGTACAAATTTTTGCGCGGCAAAACCCATTCTTAAAAACTTGTTTCTCTCTCTCGCCACTGCCAGTATAAGCGGTTTCGTTTCCTTCCTGTTTTTTTTCTTTGTTTTGCAGCTTTACGCTGACTGCCAGATATCAACCTGGAATCGAATTAGGTCTTGTTTTAGTGCCGGTAAGGTTGCGGGATGTGTGTTCTAGTTTAGACGGTTATTTGGTTTCGAACCGGTGCTGAATATGGCATAGATTTCATGTAGTTTTTCTACTACAATATGGGAAGCAACCACTTATTATAAACAATGGTCCTACATGTTAAATATGAGTTCCTAGCTTATCAGAGCATACTATACGGTATGATACAGTAAATTATGGTATCGAAAGTGTTATATGGCATTTTTATATCAGACATAGCCGGCACAGTTGGTGTAGTGGTTTAGGCCGCATAGCCACTGTGCGCGACTTCTTGCGCTCATCCTCTCGGCGCGGCAAGTTTCTTGCCGCAAACAGTTGGGCGTCAGCGCAAAGCTCCACCCAGGCCACCGAAAGCTGGTGACAGCGAGTAGGTAAATGGGAACCGACTGGATCTGCCTAAGCACCGGAGCCGCTCCAAAGCATGCCACGTTGGAGAAGGTGTATGATGTCAAAAGCTGTCCGACAAACCAACTATGCCGGGAGCCCTCTGGCATGTCAGAAGCTGTCTGAGAAACCAAATATGCCGGGAGCCCTCTGGCATATGGGGCACCGGCGGCCGTCGGGAGCTGTCAGCATGCATCTGTCCTGGTGACCGGCACCCAGCAGCATGGCTAGAGTGGCTGGCAGTGAAAGAAGGGCAACGTCCGAGATGACGAATCACGGGGGTAGCGAAATGGACCACAAGATAGATCGCAGGCGTAAGGCCCCCCGCAAGTCGGATCGGATACCAGAAATGTAGTTTATTCGAAAGAGAAGAGGAATAAGGGAAATTAGTAACTCAACCAAACAGGAGGTGACACAAAATACGGAAGACCACAGATAATGCAACACTAAACTGACACTACCCTACTGAGTCACCAGTTCAAGAATTTACCTAATATTACTTACGTATCTATCGGTGCCATCTCTGCTAATGCATAATCTTATTATTACGCTGACTTTGAAAGGAGGCACATGGTCCACACCGAAGGGTAGATCTGTGTAAGTGGGCCCTGGTTGCGAGTGGAATATAGTTTAATAATAACAAGGAGATAAGAGAGCTGTTGATTGTTTCAGATGCTGCGCAGCTTCGCAGAGTCGGAAGGAGACAAGTTCAGGGCAGTGTTTAGACAGGTGGAGATCGCGTTTGACGATCTGGCCGACGCCTGCGACGGTGAACTGCACAACGAAGACTCTGACATGCGCAACGGACGAGTCGGCATTCTTGAAAGACATCTGGTAATTAACTCCTATGTACCAACCAAACACCTTACTCAGAGAAATCAGTCGTAATGTTGAGAAGACCATAAAGTTGCATCCTTGCATCCATACATGTAACAGCTCCGGGCCGACCTGGGGGGAGGGGGGTAGGGGGGGTTTTTCCTCAGGTGGGGGTCGAGGGGGGGTTTCGCCCAGGTGGGGGGTCCCAAATTTCAAAAAGCTCCAAAACGCCTAGAAATGCGTTTTTAGCACGTTTTTTTCCGTAAGGACGCTAAAACTCGCTATTTTAAGCTGCCAAATAGCGTTTTAAAGCTAAAAACAAGCAAAAAATGACAAAAAGAGCTTCCAAAAACACCGATTTTTCTTAAATATCAGCAGTGGAAACGCCAAATTCGGTTTCCAAAGGCTTTTCAAGTGAAATTTTTGGTCGGGGGGGGGGGGGTCCCGTAACCTGTCTCGGGGGGGGGGGGGGGGGGGGGGGGTTGGCCTTTCCAGCAGGGGGGTAACCCCCCCAAAACCCCCAACTACATGTATGCTTGCATCTCTTAGCTGCTAAATTTCATGCACGGAACAAATTTTGAAAAATGAATTCGAAACTAAAAATTTTCTTAAAAATGTTTTTTACAACTCTACCTCCAGATACGCCACTGTCTCTGTGTGTGAGTTAAGGGAGTGAGTGGTTTCAGCGCTACTTCAACTCGGGTGCGGACAGTGTGAGCAGTCAGGCGCAGGTGTTGTTGCTGCAGATGCAGGAAATTCGACAGAACGTCGAAGCTGAGAGCCGAGCCGACGACCCCGACCTGCCGGGCCGCGTCGACGCTTACGAGCGCAGAATAGAAAACTGCATGAAACGTTGGGCCGAACTCGAAGCTCGCATCTGGCAACTGCGACAGTTCCTGGACGACTACGAACGAAAGCACGAGGTGCCTCTCTCCTCTCTCTACTCTTACCGCACCCTCCTTAGCTTTGGGCTTGGTTTTAAGCTTACGATTAGGTTCAGGCTGGATGGAGTACATGTAACGGTATACATCTAGGGGGTGGTAAAGTTTCAAATTCTGACGGGGCTGAGGGGATGGTAAGCCAAAACGGTGGGGCGTGGTAAATCTTCAATTCCTGGGCATACATGGGCCGGAAAAATCCGGAGGGCGTCTGGAGACCTGCTGGGGGTCCTGGAAATAGTCCAAAAAACGCCTATTTTGCTTAAAATAAGCGGAAATTTTCTCTTTCCGGGGAGGTGGTCCGGAGGGGTATGGCCGGCCGAGGGGGTATCCGCCTCACTCCCTGCCCATGTCATGGGAGGGGTGATAAATCTTCAAATGCTGTCGGGGGTTGAGGGATGCCAAAAAAGGTGGGTGGGGGTGGTAAATTTTCGAATCCTAAGGGGGTTGAGGGGATGGTAAACCAAAAAGGGAGGCGAGCTAGGGGTGGTAATTTTTCAAATCCTGATGGGGGTTGAGAGGAAGGTAAACCAAAAAGGGAGGCGAGGCAGGGGTGGTAATTTTTCAAATCCTGATGGGGGTTGAGAGGAAGGTAAACCAAAAAGGGAGGCGAGGCAGGGGTGGTAATTTTTCAAATCCTGATGGGGGTTGAGAGGAAGGTAAACCAAAAAGGGAGGCGAGGCAGGGGTGGTAATTTTTCAAATCCTGATGGGGGTTGAGAGGAAGGTAAACCAAAAAGGGAGGCGAGGCAGGGGTGGTAATTTTTCAAATCCTGATGGGGGTTGAGAGAAGGGTAAACCAAAAAGGTCCGACTTTGTTTTACTAAAATCAAGCTTTTTAGGCTTACTTTTCGCTAAAACAGGTTAAAATAGGCTATTCTGATCTCATTTACACCTAATCTAGGCCTATTTTATCATAATTTTCTATACAAATTTCTTTCTACGAATTCCTGAGGAGGCAACCACCCTCACTCTCCCTTTACCCATCTCTGACTACGTGTTGTACAGTGGAGCGTAGTGAATGAGCAGTGGTTGCAGCGTGTGTCCGGCTTCCGGGACGACTACGAGCAGTGCAAGGAGCATCTGGAGCGTCGATTGGTGGCGGCGGAGCGTCTGGCCAACGAGCGTCATCTCACCCGACAGCAACGGCCCTCCATCTCCTACGACGAGGCCCAGGCCGAACTGCACGAGAACGAGGCACACTCATTGATTGAGTTGCTTTGGCCCATTTGCTATGAATTTAGGAATTTCTCACCGAGCTTACACACTGCTGTGACCTGCTGTCCGAGCTGAAACGGATTCTCTCCACACTCGACCCCCTCATTCCTAGCCACGAATCGGCCGCCCTTAAACAGGTAGGAATGATTGTACTGCTTTCTTCTTTCTACTTGCCATACTTGGTGGCCATACACGTGCATGGTCAGGGGCCGGCCGTCTCTCCGTGCGTAGTTGCCTGGATATAGGTGCAAGTTTTGGGTGGGAAATCTAAATTTAAATGTATACAATTTAAAGATTTGCGTTAAAAATCAAATTTTCGACAAAAAATTGCCAAAACAAACCACTTTTCTGACAGAGACATTGTTTGGTGCGCAGTTGCAAAATTGATTTCTTTGGCTTAAAAACGCACCTGGAAGCCTTTTAGCAGCCTCTAGCAACGTTTGGTTGATTTCTATTTTCGTCCGCCCTGTTCACCCCCACATGCACGTGTATGTATGTACTTGTCCTACATGTACTAGGGGTTTAGTAGGCTAAGCCACTACGTATACAGTCATGTCTCGTTAAACCGGACAAGTTGGGACCGGCCAATTTTGTCCGGATTAGCGAATTTCCGGATTAACGAATCAAAGCTAAAACACTGTTTTTCAGGTCAAAGATCTAAATGACAGCTTTTTGTTAGTTGCATATCAGATTCTGCAGCTGTACCTCCTAATTAAAGCCCAAAAACTTATTTCAGCCGATTAATAATCACATTCTGACTCAACGAAACGCAATATTCAATTGAAAATTCACACCTGAATTGAAAAATTGCGCATGGATTTTGTCCAAATTAACCAAATCCGGATTAACGAATCACTTTACCATACAAATTTCGAAGTTGGGACCCCCAAATCTTCTGTGCGGATTAACGAGTCATATAACATGGGTGAAAATTGGAACTGGCCTAATCTTGTCCGGAAGGCGAATATCCGTATTAACGAGGTCTGGATTAAGGAGACATGACTGTATAGAAAAACCAAAACCTCCTCTACGTTCCGAGAGTGTTTGAGGACTGCAGACCCAAAATTAGGTATGGCCAATGGTTTTCAAAAATTCACGCTACAGCAAAAAAATTATGCTAAAACCGCCGATAACATGACCGGATGCGATAATTTACGCAAAAAGCCGCACTTGATTCCGTGAAAAATTAGAAAAATGCGATCTAAAAGCGTCCGTCTGCGAAGAACTTTTGTATGGCGCACTTGGTACCATTTTTAATTATGGGCAACAGATTTGAATAACTCGCGCTAGAAGCAAAATTTATGCCAAAAAGGCAATAGCATGACCGTATGCGATTATTTACGCAAAAAACCGCATTTAATTTCATGAAGAATTGGAGAAATGCGGGTTCAAAATAGCCGCGTGGATCAAATCGCGTAAATTAGTGTTTATAACTTGGTCGCCGTCCCAGCGGTGGCTGTTTTTCTATGGCGCGTGTTACGAAGGTGAAACCAACTTGATTGTTTAAAATCTACTAGAAAGATGTGAATAATCGTCGCCCAGCTAAATTAATGCAAAAAAGTATGATTGCAAGTGTTGGGTACAATAAAAGCCTGAAATGGCAAAAATTTAGGGTTACAGAAACTTCAACATCGTTTGTGGGGTTAACGGCAAAGAGCAGAGAGCAAATTCTTATATCATTCGTAAGTCTGAAGTCTACTGTACACGGAACCGATTGAACATCTTGCGCCGAATTCGTCGTTTTTTTACAAGAACGAGGAACATGAAAAAAATCCACGAAAATGCCCATTTTCAGTAGTTAAGAAAGAATCGAATTTGTGGGGACCATGCCGAAGTGCGGAAAGAAAAAAAGCGGTGCTATATAGGTAACGAGTTGCGCTGATTTTGAAACCGGTTGAACAAAATTTGAATCAACTCTCCTTTTAGCAGAAAATGGCCATTGAAAAACGACGAATTCAGTTTTCGAGAGGAAAATGCCCTCTAACGGCCGAATTATGATTCAAAATGCATCTTATTCGATAGCTCACACTCTGTTTCATATAAATACATCACATCCCCCTATCAATAACGGAACACAAAAAAGCATTTGCGCTTGAAGTTGCAAAAACGGCTTTGGACCACTTTTTGGCTGTGATTTTGTATTTTCTATTCGGCGCGGCGCGAATGTGCTTTGGCCATCCCTACCAAAATACAATTTCTAGTAGCTGCTGCAGAATGAACAAACATGCTCAGAAATCACTAATGCCTTTTTGTATTTAGTCATTTTAAATTTGTTTTCTTGCTCTTTGGCAACTAAAATTGCAACTTTTAGGTTTATTTATTCTTATAGTTAAAGCGTGAAAAAAACGCATTTCCAAGTAAGTTTTTTGAAATTTGGATCAAATCCCTTTTGAGCCCTACTTGACAGGCTACCCGATCCACAGCTCTCCCCGGCCAAAACTGTTGCACTTACGGTTTGATGGTTGCGTTTGTCTTATACTGGTAGAACTCGTAATAGAAGTCCTAGGGACTTCTATTCCAGCTGCCGCTTCAATTATTGTAAGATTAAGGCCATAGGTGCCAGACCGAGACATGGGCAAAGGGGCTTGACCCTTTAGAATAAGTCAAATAACCTTGATTTTAGTAAAAAATCGGACCCTTTTGCTTACATCCCCTAAACCCCCATCAGGATTTTAAAATTTGCCAGCCATCAGCCGAAATGCCAGCCTAGGTTTGGCCTGCTAACTGTAAAATGTAAATTCAGGAAGTGACCGGATTGGAGTTCCGTCTGGATCTGCTGCAAGACTCAATCGCCAAGCTGGTGAATGCGAGGAAGCTGATCCTGGAACGAATCGTCATAATCCGAGAGTGGATCGTCACCATCGAACAGCGAATACTCACTTTGACCCTGACCGGTCAGGCGGCAGACCCCTCCGTCATACAGGCTCTGCTAGACGAGTTGGAAACTCAGAAGAATGACCTCACCAAACTTTATGACGCAGCCGATGGAAGACACGACCCTGCCGCAGGGGCATTGATTGAACAGGCAGAGGAAAAGTAAGTTAGAGAAAGTTAGTTCATTCTGGCTGGGAAACAGTTTAGGACTGTTTCTAGTAGTTCGGTCTACAATTTCAGGCCGAGGCAATTTAGTAAGAAAGTCTGCTGAAAATTTGAGCAAAATCGATACAGAGAAAATGGCCTAGTAGTAGTACAGTGGTGCCTCGTTAATATGGCCACATCGGGACAAGGCGCGAATGGCCATATTATCGAAGTAGCCATATTAACAGATCATAAATCACTATGTTTTCCATTGTAGGCGAAAGAATAGGTACACCAGCTAGCTGGCCATATAATCGAGGGAACCATATTAACGAGGGCCATATTAACGAAGCACCGCTGTATAGCATTTTGTGCTTTACTACATGTTTAAGAGATGCCTGACTGATCTACTGAATTTTGCTCTCGGCTCATTTCCGGACCACTTCTTACATGTCCGGTTAGTCTGATCACCAACATTTCAGACTGACCGTTCTGCGCTCCCAGTTAGAGTCGAAGGGAACGATGGCAGCTGAGGCACGAGCAGAGGTGAGTCGTCTGCGCAGACTCTACGACTCCATCAAACAACACAACGAGTGGACGACGAAGGCGTTTGCTGCTGTGGCCAGCACCGAGAAAGCGCTGGCCACTGGGGAGCTGGAAGATGAGCAGAACTTGATTTCGCAGTTAGAGGTGGGCGCCTTTTCTCTTTTCCGGTCTCTTTTCTGCTAGATTTCCAGCTGGTGGCGTTCGGTGTATCATAATATTCATAGAAACATTTAAAATTTTGACGGTTATCTCAGTTGGCAACGGACGGGGTAGATTATTTCCGAAAGAAAAAAAATCGCTGGAAAATTGCAGATTTTCCTAAAGATAAAGTATAGTGTCACTGGTTTAGTGATTGTCAGTGCAGTTTTGAAGACAAATTTTTCAAAATTTTCGTGCCATTTTTGCCCAGTGACCCAACTAGACGTCTTCAAACTTCTGGAAGTGTTACGTCTGTGCTTAGAACGCCTTTCAAACTCGGTTAGTACTGTCGATTTCAATCGTTATTACAATTAAATTACAATTACAATTAAAATGATTACGCTTGTACAATGTACTGTAAGTGAATTTTGAGATTTTCAAATGGCTTTATACTCAACAAGTGAAAGTTAATTCAATTACGTTTTTTGCTTGTAGTCCACAGAAGAACTTCATTTTGACATCTTTTACAAATTACAATCTTTTTTCTGAGAATGTTGAGTTTTTGATCCGTTTTATGTTAAAAAACATCTGTAAATACAGTTAAATCCAGGGTAGGTTTTTCAAACGTTTAACACGTTTTCAGTTGTTGTTGTTGTTGTTGTTGTAACTTTTTGTCCTTTCGGACTAGGAGCATACATGGGCCGGGGGGTAAGGGGGGGTATACCCCTCTCCCTCGGTCGGCCATACCCCCCCTCGGCCGGCCATACCACCCCCTCGGCCACCCACCCCCCCTCCCGGAGGGAGGAAAATTTCGCTTATTTAAGGCAAAATAGGCGTTTTTTGGCCTTTTTTCGGGGGGGAGACCCCTCCCCCCCCCGAGGTCTCAACCCCCTACCCCCTTCCGGATTTTTCCGGCCCATGTATGACTAGGAGTAGCCAACTGCTATAGAGCAGGAAGAGACAGAAGGTCCGGCAGCCTCCTTAACAACAACCCTCCCCTTTGCTGTCGGATTGTGCAAGACAGCTATGGTTTGGTTCCCATTTATCTACTTGCCATTGCTGACTTTCGACGGCCTGGGTTTGGGCTTTCAGTTGTTTAATTCAAGCGTTTCAGACGTTCAACACGGAGCTGCCAAACCAGAAATTCGGCTACGAAATGCTCAAACAGGATCTGAGCGGCCAGCTGGGGGACGTGGAAGCTGAACAGTCGTTAAAGGAAGAGTTGGAGCGACTGGACAATAGATACCACATCCTCCAACACAAACTGCCTGACTGTCTGCGTAAACTGGGAGTCGGCGCTAAACTCTGGGAGAGCTTGTACAAATTAGACATTCCCTTCTTGCAACGATTCGTGCCCGACATCAGAGAGAGGATCTACCGGCTGGAGATGAGTCCCGAGTCGGATTTGGACGTGGCGCCCAAGGTCTTCAGGGTCAGTTGGTCTCTTTGTCACTTTAGAACACAGTTTGGGAGACTGCCAACTTGCGCACAAAATAGGTGAAAATTATAATAATAAATGGAAGGCTGCCACTTTCACTTCACCTTGTGCTTGCACCCTTTGAAACAGTCAGTCAGGCAGTTTATGCCGTTTATGGTAGCGACACCATATATGGTGCGATGCGGTGCGATACCATAAGGTGCTATAAGGTGCCAAGATGGATAGTGTTCGTTTCAACGAGTGATTGTGTCCGCTGAACTAAGCTCTATTTATTACAATGACCATCTCTATGTCTCTGCCTGCCACTGAACAATCAATTAGCTGAAATTTCGAAAAGCCACTTAGTCATGAAGACTTGTTGGAATATTCACAATTCCCTACATAGAAGATGAGTATGATAGCTAACCTCAGCTAATGCTAGTGTGTGTTGAGCTCTAAAAATGCATACTAATAGATAGGGCCGGGCTCTAAGATTGCCTTTGCCATCAGCCAAGCCAGCCTAAGCCAGCCCAGCCCAGCGAGCGAGCGAGTGAGTGAGGTTTGGGGCCAGTTTTTTAGCCTGTTGCGAAACGTACCGGCTGAGCGAAAAATCGAAACCGCTGCGCCGCGCACTGCAGCGTCGGTCGGCCTTCTCTCGTATCGGCCGTTTTTTACGTACTGTGCAGCGCCAGTGCTGCTGAAAGCTAATATTTGAGCTGGTATTTTGCTGTCGCTTGCCTCCTACTTGCTCAGTCAGTGCTTTCCTTGGTCAGCCCAGGCTACCTGTATTGCTACTGTTTCTCGCCGATAGTAAAGGTGGACTGAATATTTCGAAATAAATACATTATAGTGAGTTTAGAGGGTGCTCTAGTAAAACTAAATCTAAATTGCCGGTTTTGGTTTATTTTCTGTACGGCGGTCGGTTACTTACGGTACTTTTAGGGTAGGGACGTAGCATGGAAATTTTCAAATGGAAAAAAAGGAAATTGTCCTAACGGTCCGAAAAAATGAAAAAATATTCAACGGAGTGCATACATCTAGCAGGGACCCCACCCGACTTAGGCCAGACCCCCGAATAGGGAGCCCCCCTGATTTTCTGGCAAGTAATTTTTTGAGCAAATTTTTGCAATTTCAGACACAAAAATTGCCAAAATCGCCTGTAAAACTCTTTAGCTATGTATATTTCGCGATTTTTGACGTTTTTTTGTGCCGAACCCCCCTTCCAAAATTTGGGCTCAGACCCCCAGGCCGGCGCCAGACCCCAACCCGCTCTCCCCCTTTGGCGGATGACCTGTTACATGTATGACAGAGAGTACTGAATTTTTCGAAATTACGGAAAAGCTTTTGCGTAAGTGGGATAATATTTTGTGTAGAACGAGTTCTAAATAGCAGATATACAGGGTGTGCCAAAAAAAAACAACCCAGCAGATTTTTCGCTGTAGCAACCGCAAATCTCAACCGATTTGAATGAATCCTTTTTTAAATGAAAGATAAATAAATTCTTGAAAGATTGATGTAACGCTTATTAATGTACCCTGCTTAGTTCCTGAGATATTCACTCTCAAAGTCAAAAATTTGATTTTGGCAATGAACAAGAGGGAATTTTTCTTTTTCCGCTGCACTTCGTAATAGAACGATTCCTGCTACTGCTGAGGGCTATTGGAGGCTTTACTGGTGACACATAAACTCGGTTCACTTCAACAGTAAAGTGTCATTAGCCCCCAGCAGTAGGAATCTGCTTTATTATGAAATGGAACGGAATCGCTCTTGTTCTTTGCCAAAATCTGTTTCGACTTTGAGGGCAAATATCTCAAGAACTAAGCAGTGAATCTCAATAAAAATTGCACCAATCTTTGAAGAATTTATCAATCTTTCATTCAAAAAAGGATTCATTCAAATCGGTTAAGATTCATGGTTGCAAAAGTAAAAAATCTGCTGGGTTGTGTTTATCACTCTTGTTCACTGCCAAAATCTCTGTTTTGACTTTGAGGGCAAATATCTCAGGAACTAACCAGGCTATCTTAATAAACGGTATATCAATCTTTCAAGAATTTATTTTTCTTTTATTTAAAAAAAGATTCATTCAAATCGGTTGCGATTTGCGGTTGCTACAGCAAAAAATCTGCTGGGTTGTTTTTTTTTGGCACACCCTGTATATTAATTATAGTGTTGTTAGGCTTTTTTGAAGGCCCGTTTCGAAAATTTTTTATTTTATTCACAGTATGGAAATTTTGTGGGAAAATCGCTTAATTTAGACTCGGATATACATTAGCAGTGCAGTTCTATCAATTTCATTCCTATTCTAGCCTATAATAGGTTTAGAAGGGCAGCAGCAACTCTGTGAGCAATGCTGCAGGTAGAATATCGACTCTCAGACTGTAACACTATCTTTGAACCAGACAAAAGTATCAGCTTTTGTATTTAAAGTTGCTTCTGATGCCCAACTGCTATGTTCAAATTTATTAAGGAATGCTAATGAACTTCAGATAAAATAGTCAATTATGGTTGTAGAGAAAGTTCTGAGTTCCATAAAGTCACGAAAAAGCGAGATTTGGTATTTATCACAATTTTTAACACTGGAAAAATATTACGGACAACTTTTTCTGGAAAAGGAACAGCTCTATTTTGGGGTAGTGGTGCGTACATAGTTGAACAATGACCTACCCTAATTTAGTTACTTTATCGCTTTCGAAATCATGCCTCTAGGTAGACGAAAAACTAGCTTTTCCGTTCCTCTACGCTCAGACAAGTCGGCCCGTTTTGACAGAGGAGCTATTTTTCTACGTTTTCTTGAGATTTCTGTATATTTCGTAATAATTGTTTTTTAAGGTTGTTTTCTAATGTTTTCGCAAACTATTGTTTCCTTTGATTTAGTTAAAAAAACAGCGTATAAAAGATTATAAACTGACTTTTAAAGTTAAAAGAATGAGGAAAAATTATGAAAAAAGCCGGTTAGCTAATGCATACATGCGCACGAAGAACACAAACAAACACGCAAGCACAAGGACGATGCAAAGAATTTTTGTGCTTAACTACTGTATCGTACGTACTGTACATCCATCTGGGCCGATGGGTGTTTGCGGGTTCCGATAACTTGGGCTGTAGCTTCCACAGTCCCAAGAGACCCCCACCCATTTGAAGTAGACTTTTCATCATAGACACACCTACTGAAATGGCCGCCAACACTGCCCCACCACCGAAAATTGGTAGGCTCACTCCAAATTTCCCGATTTTGACGTATTTCTCTGGCCTGGCCCCTGTGTTCGTCGGTGTTAGCTGTTTGAAAAGAACAACGACACACATGTAACAGGTCATCGGCCGAAGGGGGAGGGGTTTTGACCGTCTGGCGCCGGCCGGGGTCTGAGCCCAGATTCTACAGAGGAGGTTGAACACTCAAAAACGCTTAAAAATCGCAATTTTTAGCTAAACATCGATAAAAAATCGCTCATTTGGGCTCAAATACAGCTACTAAGTGCTGTTTTATGGGCGATTTTGGAAATTTTTGCGTGTGAAATTGTAAAAACTCCCAAAAATTAGTTCATAAAATTTCTTGCCAGAAAATTCGTCTCGGGGGTCCCCATCCGGGGGAGGGTGTCTGGCCTAAGTCGGGTGGGGGCAGACCCCCTGTTACATGTATGAACAACCAGGTTAAATAATTTTCCCTATTTCAGTTTTCATATACGTAGAACCAGACCTACATATCTGAAAATTGTGTTGCCGTTTTTCAAGTTGATCATAGTCAGGCCACATTCCGGTCTTTTGGATTAATTTAGTTTGAATTTTAGGCTTTTAGTCTGCAGTGTAGACAGCTTTAAAGAATAGTCATCTCTGTTTCGTTTCTGTTTTACTTAGCCTTTTTAAACACGCTCAATAATAACACTGTCTACCGATTCTACAGACTAATGTGTTAAACCAAATAGTTACAACAACGCTACACTAGTCGTTCGATTTAAAAGTAAACAAATCAAAGACTGGTTATGCAAGAGGTCAACCTTGTTCTTTGAAACATATGCTCGACTGGTTTTCACCAAACAGGCCAACGCCGCTCTACACATTAGTCTAGTTGGCTCGCGCTGACAGGCAGCCTGCCGCCCTCTCCGGCAAGTTTTGTTTTAGAAGCGGGCCAACATAGTGGCTGTAAAGTTAAAGTCGAGTTTGTTAGCCCGAGCCTTGGCTGGTAGTAGGTGATAAAAACGACCCGATCAGGTGTGTCTGAGCTATTACATCGGTGTAGTAATCTGACTGTTATTTAGGACTTGGTGCTCGAAGTTCAACAGCGATCCAGACAGCTACAAGCGGCTAGAGAGACCTGTGATGAGATTGAGCAACGGTTGGCCGGCGTAGGACCGTTGGACCCTGTAGTCACCGATTCGGTTCCTAAATTAGAGCGCGAGTTCGAATTTATCTCGAGTGAAGCGCTGCCCAAGTGCGAGTACGTTCTAAAGCGAAAGATGGACCTTTTTCATCGACTGCAAGAGTTCTTCAAGTGGTGCAAAGTGGCCCAGGAACAGCAGAAACAACTGGACACTGTCTACGTTAGTTTGGTAAGGTTTACTGCGCGTTATCTGGTACTAAACCGGCCGCAAAAAGTTTTCCGCCGGCAATGTATAGCGTAGGGCAGGTTTGGTTGGGATGTAATAAAAGACAAGTCCTAGCGACCAACTGAATCGATCTGAGCAGGATGTACGCCTGTTGTGCCGGCTAGAAAAAGCTGCTAGCCGCAACAAGAGCTTTTCTACTTTTTTCAGGTCTCGGAAGCACGTGCCAAGAATGAGAAGTGCAAAACGGAGGCCCACGAGCGAATGTTTCCGGAAAGCGAATCGCTGGAGACAGAAGTGGATGACTTGGAAGGAGGTTTCTTCGATGTGGAAGTGCACAGAGTACAGGACAAATGGCACGCGCTGCGCGAACAGTTCAAGATTATTATGGAGCTGTGTGACAAACGCGAAATATTCCTGGGCGCTTTTCTGGTCTTCCTCAATCTCAGTAAAAGTTTGGACGCCATTTTGGGACAGGTCGAGGCTCAGCTGAAGAGCGGAGCTGCGATGAGTGAAGTGGATAGAACGCATTTGGTAAAGTTTGTCTAACTTATGCAAATACAATGTAGATAAAAATGTCCGATCGGTTTTTTCTACATTCACTCAAATAGTTTGTTCTCGGTTAGTTGTTTATCGATTTGGTTTGGAGCTTTTTGAAATTTTGGACCACCTCTAGCGAAGCCCTCCTGACGGAAAAACCCCCTCCCCATCCTACCACGCCGACTCGGCCTGTTACATGTATGCTGAACGGGCAGCCCTATAGCTCAAAGGGCACTAAAATAAGGCAATTTCAAAAACATTGCCGAAAATAGGATAGTTAAGAAATCTGTACCGTCTGGAATCAACGCACTGAATCAATTGATAATGAACACAGATTTTAGCAGGAAGTTGGAGAAATGAATGAACCTGATATTTTTAAACTCTGTTCCACTTCCTAGAAGCATTCCCCTCTGTGTGTTTCGGAGACAACCTTCAAAATTGTCATTTTACTGGTTTTACGAAGATTGGTCACTTTTAGCCGTGTTTTTGAAATTGCCGAATTTTTCTGCTTTTTGAGCTACTGGATTGCCCACTCTGTATGTTAGTCCAATGGCAACACCAATCATTCCTGCAAGTTTCAAAGCCATACTCTGAATTGAGTTTATTTCGGAGAACCATTTTTGGGTCATAAACCCAGTACCAGTTGTTGTTGTTGCAACTTTTTGTCCTTTCGGACTAGGAGTAGCCAACTGCTATAGAGCAGGAAGAGACACAAGGTCCGGCAGCTAAAATTAAAATTTAAAAAATTAAAATTAAAATTTAATAAAATTTTCGCACCGAATTTTAGTTTGTTGCCGGTTACCTTGTTAATTTTTTCTGAAAATTTCAGCGAAATCTATAAATAGTTGACCGACAAGGAAACGTTTGAATAAAGGAAAAAAGCGATTGGACATTTTCGATCTATACTGTATGTACATAGTTGTCAAACAGTTTCACTGACTTAAATTAAGTACGTTCGTTATTTGCGTTCCAGTGGCTGATTGCGCAAATCTTTGATGATTTTATTTAACTGATAATGGAATTTAGCAAAGGTTTCGATACTACAAAATACCGTAAAACTTATATGAGAAACCTCGAACTTTACGAAAATAGGGTTTTGTGCCTCCCCCAGAATTTGGCTGGGGGTTCAAAATCTAAAGCTGCTTTTCTGACTGCGTAATCACAAATGAATAATAGAAAAATTTGTGCCCGTGCACATACGTATTTACCAGTTAGTTTCACCAATCTTTCAAGAATATATTTTACTTTCAGTTAAAAAAGAGTCATTCAAATCGGTTGAGATTTGCGGTTGCCACAGTAAACATAAACAATCTGCTGGGTTGTTTTAATCACTCTTGTTCATTGCCAAAATAACTGTTTCAAATTTGAGAGCAAATATCTCGAGAACCAAGCAGAGCATCTCTACGAAAACTCTACTAATCGATAATTTATTTGTCTTTCATTAAAAAAGATTTATTCAAATCGGTTGAGATTTACGGGTTACTACAGTAAAAAATCTGCTGGGTTGTTTTTTGCACACCCTGTACAAATCACGCTATCATACTGTATGTTGTACAACTACAAAATTGTGTCAAAACTGTTTGACTGTCTCTGCATTTTTGCTTATTCCGCAATCGTCAAACCTTACCAAAAAAGGCTAAAATACGTCAACGTTTTGCCTCAACCCCCCACCCCCCTCCGACGTTCTGCGACGTTTTTCAGGTACCCCCAC
>JASANB010000844.1:0-33622 GCA_030248155.1 Sabatieria punctata | reverse complement strand
TGGTACAGACACCATTTAGGGTACCAGTACCTAGGCTAGTTGGCACCATATGGTATCGTCATATATGAGCTGACCAAACAAAATTAGCACAAAGTATGCTGTTTACAAGGGGAGGGGGCGTGTTCTCGAAGGTGTTCGAAAAATAACTTTTTTCCGCAAAGCTTATTCGTTTACTATACCGTTCAATGCAGTTTTGTGTGCTGAGTTCGAAAAGCATTCAGTTCAGCTAGATTTGCTCTGAATCAGGAGAAATTTGGATTATTCGAGGCCGGCAGTATTTCTCGAGTGGCACTACTCATTAGCATGAGCATAAACCGTGATAGAAACAGTTTTCCTTATGTAGTTTTTGCTGCTGATTCCGAAAATAACCATATTTTTGCTCTACGTCGCCTAGTTTTGAAGATATGGGCATTTTAATGAATTGAAAAAACGGCTGCACTTGATACTCATGAATGCCTATTAGCACCAACGCACAGACCTCTACACAAAAGTTCGCTTTTCAACTTGACATAGGGATAGGTGGATAGGTCAAAACTCGATCGAATCAGAGACTGGCTCTTAATTTTTCAAAACGCCCTGGGCCAAAGTCGGACATTTGATTTGATTTAGACGTATAGAGGGGCGAGCTAAAAGTCCACAAATAATATTTAAACCGTGCTAAAAACTAAAGGGCGATCAGGCTCCCTCGATATAAAAAGGAGGACTGTTACTGCATTGCATCCTTGCTTGTGACCTGTACAAAAGGAGAGCACAGAGGTATGACAGTAGCCAAGTTTAGTTAGAAATGCGAATCGTCAAACTAAGCGTTACAGTCAAAGATTAGCATTGAGGTTCAGATAAAAGTAGTTTAAAATCACAAAGTTTCATTAGACATCGGTTTCAGTTTTCCTAGAGCTGACTCTGAAAGAAAGATGTTTCATTTTCGTACTCTATCTACATGTATCGAATACCTGCTTCTCGAAGCAATACTGAGACTGAGACTGGCTGATCTGATGCTGCGTGGTGCCGCTGCTGCCGGACGCGCCCTCTGCTGACCGATAAGGACGACAATCACTGGACTCACTGCTTTCTCGTTGTTTCTCGTTTTTGCTCGGCTGCAGGCACTGATCTAACACAGAAGTCATGGCCTCGCGAGAGCTACGTTGACTAGACGATTTGGTTGATTGCAGGCTGCGGTCCAACGTCCAGTCCAAGTGTCCGGGGAGCTCCAGTCTCGACTCGTTGGCTACGGCCGACGCCAGAGAGTCTTCGCCCACTTTGACCCGGTTGTACATGTCCACTGTAGTTGTGGCATGGCGCTTCACTGACGGCATCGCTAACCTCTGCGGCTGTTCGACCAGTTGTCGCGTGTACTGACAGCGTCGTTTCCTAGCAGTCGGACTGTCTGAATGAACTTGCTCCACCGAGTCAGCGTGAATTATTTCTGTGCGACCGTGTCTGTCTACTGCAAGTCTAGGTTGGTCGCTCGCCAATTGCTGTTGGGTGAGTGTGGTTGTCTTTACGTAAGCTCTGCCGTGGTCATCTCGTTCCACTTTCGGTTGGTTGATCCAGTCTGCGACACTTAGACACGGGCTCTTGTGTCTTCTAGTACTTCTGCCGGGTTTGGGCGAAGGCGCTCTGGGCGGTTTTCTTCTGCTTCGTCCGTTTCTTCCTGTCTTTACACTGGTTTCCTCCGTCACTTTGATCCGGCCGTCTTTCGTTTTGATCGGTTCACGTCGCGTAGCCTTCGTTTGCTTTCTGTTTGCCTCCACCACAGTTTCGGGTCCATTTCGACCGGTCAGTAAGCCACTGATCGGCGGCTTGGGTAATTGTCTGGTCAGACTGGAGTCTATCTTGCTTTTCTGCCACTTCGCCAACTCTCTCCAATCTCTCTCCAAGCGTCTCGTGTCCTTCTTCAAGTTGTCTGGTATGCTGTTGAGGATCTGGTTGCAGTTGGCGCCGCGGTGAGCTCTCAGCCACACAGCCGACGCGCGCAACACTTTCCTCTGGTTCCGTTCTGCTGCCGCTTTGACGAGAGCGCAGAAGGGCTGCACTTTCAAATTCTTCATCTCCGGCCGATTTGCTATGGAGTCAAACTGACGAGCTGCCTTGTCCAAGACGCGTTTACGAACTGCCGAGCTCACATTCAGTTGGTAGCACAAACCTAGTGTAGGAAAGATCCAGCCCGGATTTTCGCAAATCTGAAACACGTACACTGTACGTGTGAGATAGACTGTATTGTAAAGCAGAAAGGTAAACGAGATCAATACTTTGATCAAGTGTTGCTCCAGAATGTCCTGTAGTAACTGTATCTCCAGTACGATGGCGGTAAATAGCAACGGCTGTACGGAAGGCACGTCAACAGCCACTTGTCCGCTGTACATGAAGTCGACAGCTTTTTGTATCATGGAGGCTTCCAGTTTGTAGGGGTCGAGAGTGAGTGTGCACGGAGGCGGTCGGCGCTGCATCAGTCGTCGCAGAAGACCGGAGTGGGCGGCGATGACGGGCGAGTGGGCCAGCTCTCGCTCTCCTTGCGCACTCAGCAACACGTCCGTCGACCAGTGACTCTTGTTCAATCGCAGCTCGTTCAGAAACTCACCAGTCACCATGTGAACGTCGCATTCGGCCACCGCGGCCACCTGCTTCATCGGGTCCGGGTACCCCTGGACCCCGACACTAGTCCCTTTTGACATCTCACTACACCACACAATCAGACGCAACCACAGTAAAAAAAACAGAATGTACTACGTACGTATGTATGACTGGCTTTGCAGTTCGTAAGTTGACCTTACAGTATAGTAATAGGGTTTCATGCAATTAATCAATCACTGATCACTTCTGTTTAAATGACTAGTTGCGTCTTGGCCATGGGTAGTTTACGCTATCATGTGTCACGGCGCCCCCGGCACCCGTGGAAGCGGTGTGTTTGTGGGTTCGAATCGAAACCTGTCAAGGCGATGGGAAGTAGTCGACACAATGCCCAACCCAGGCCGTTGAAAGTCAGTAATGGCAAGTAGATAAATGGGGACCAAACCTTAGCTGTCTTGCACACACCGACAGCAAAGGGGAGGGTTGTTGTTAAGGAGGCTGCAGGACCTTGTGTCTCTTCCTGCTCTATAGCAGTTGGCTACTCCTAATCCAAAGGACAAAAAGTTACAACAACTTCTGCAAACAAGAGCCTCTTTTATTCCATACTCTACTGAAACCCAGCAAAATTCAGTGCTCAGCAGTGGAGCAATAACAATACAAACAAAAATCAGTTAATAGGCATAGATCTACTTGATTTTCATACAAAATTCGGCGCTCATTAATTAAAAACACAGCGTTTAAACAGCAAGAAAGACTTTGCTAAAACTCGACTTCGATCGCAGTGTCAACCATGCACAGAAAGAGAAAGCTACACTGCCAACGGAAACAGACTGACAGATGAAGAACAGCGTACACACG
Source organism: Sabatieria punctata (assembly GCA_030248155.1). Lineage (NCBI taxonomy): Eukaryota > Metazoa > Nematoda > Chromadorea > Araeolaimida > Comesomatidae > Sabatieria > Sabatieria punctata. The sequence continues at coordinate 30,196 of JASANB010000844.1, read as the reverse complement.
CATACTGCTGCGCCACTGCACAATAATTGTACACTTGGCTCACCTTTCAACGCACTGTACGTACGTATGGTGGAGGTAGCAGTATGCATCAATACATAAATTTAAACGAGTGATCTTCGTTAAATTATTGAATCAGTTGTGCCACCTACGTACTGTACATAACTCCAGAGGAGATTACACAAGTAAATCACGAGCTCATAAAACAAAGGAAAAGAAATGCACATACAAAAGACCGTTCTGCTCTGCAAGTCACAACACGACGAATTACTATGAAATAAGAACTGCACGTTTTGTACGTGTCCTAAATATTCGTAGACGACGCACTGTACGTACGAGGATAATCTCCATCCTTATTTAGCCTAAAACAGTTCCAAGTTTGTGCACAAAACAGATGGAGCAAACTTTCCACGCACCTTTTTCAAACTGCCAACACCACCGAAGTTTCTGATGGCATCCAAGAGATCACTTCTGGGGTCAGAAAGCTGAACCGGTGCCTGTTTTTTCGGCGTGCTCTTGCGTTCGCTCGCCGGTTTTAGCTTAACTGTCTTCATTTGTGCTACTAACTCAGCAGCATCCAGTGGTGGAGCTGGAGGCGCGCTGCCATTGCTCTTTGCGCCGAACTTGGCGCTTGCAACCGGCTTCAAGCCACTGGAGCAACTTTCTACGGGTAAAGTTGGAGATGAATTTGACTGCTGAATTCTACGGGAAACTGGCGACAAATTTTTGGGGTCGAGCGGCGGAGCAGGAGGAACTGCCCTGTTTCCTGCTCCGACTGCATTAGGCGTTGGTGACGTTTTGGCTGTAGGTTCCGAAGAAATATTAGCAGCAGAGAGATCTGAAGATGCTTTGCCGTCGGTCACTACAGCGCTCTTCTTCACCGACGACAGATCGGACTGCTTGTTTTGCGTAGACAAAACTCTGGTCGACAATTCAGCAGGAGTTGTTTGAACAACCAATGCAGACGATTTTTGTGGCAAGGCAGAAAGTGACGGTGCAGTTGCAGATTTGGCAGGCACGACAGCATCTCTGCGATACGTTCCTACATCGACCGGCCGAGACAACGAACCGTAGGAACTGACCGTCTTCTGTCTATTAACAGCACCGCCGTTGGTTTCGCTCACGGACTTTGCTGTCGTTGTTGTTGACGTCGGTGTAGTGCGCCGATTTAAAGAGGACTGATCGGGAATGACCACATTTGCTTTGTTTGCATCCTTGAAAGCCCGTTTCTCATCGCTTCCACTCACGTTTCTAACAGGCACGACACTGGGAGACTTTTCGCCATTGCGTTTACCGAACAACATGCTCGGCTTCACCACTCCGGACGTGTCCACCAAATCATCGGTTGTGAGCGACGACTGTTTCTCGAACAAATCACGCACGTACGAGTTGTCCTTCGGCTCGCTTTTCTTACTGCTCAAGCCAGCGCTTTGCAACGGCTGTCTACCGTATCCGTGCACTGAGACTGGCCGGGCCCAGTGTTGCCCGTTGCGACTGTGATGAGGTCGCAGAACGCTACTCACATCCACTGCAGGGTTGTCTTGCTTGTAAACTGTGGTCGACTTTTTCTCCCGAAGTTCTATTACGGTAGGGTTTGCTGATGGCATTGGTTTCGGCGATTCGGTTGACCTGCCACTCGGCTGTTTGCTTTCACGCCGCACACATGCCGTTGCATCTTTTACTTCGCTATCCTTCTCTGACCTCAGTGAATCTTTAGCAGGAGAGGCGGTGCGACTGGGCGGAGCGGACAGAGAGGACAGAGACGAAGATTGTTGGGACATGGCCGATGCCGGTCGCGCACTTTCAATGGCAGAAGCAAAGTCGGTTTTGAAAGCAGGTGAGGGAGAGTGTTGAGCAAGAAGACACAGAGACTGCACCAACTGGTGTTGCTCGACCAGCTTATCCTGTAGCGCCTGCAAACGACGCACCTTAAAAGGAGGCAGAGAATGTCCTCTGTTTGTGAGGCCCTCATGTTCATTGACCATCTGCTGCCACTCATCAAACATTATCTGGAGTTTGTCGTATTCGTCGTTCAATTTGGCAGCACTGCAGTCGCCGTTTTCCATTTCAATTCCGTAGCGCACCGAACTCAGATACTGGTCGTCTCCTTGCGACTGGTAGTACTCTTCTTCGAAGCTCATAATGCGCATGGCTGGCAGCCTCCGGTCTTTGCTCAGTCTAATCGCAGACTCATGAGTCGGCTCCGTCGCCGAGCTACTGCGACCGCTGTCCGACAGCACCTCGACAGACTGTTCGGCCATTGCCGAACCCACAGACGAGGGACAGCGGTCCGATTCCACTTCATCCAAGGGCGAGCAATCGGCAGTGCTGGTTTCGGCTAACTGACTCGGAATGTTTACAGTGACAACCGAAGTGAAGGTCAGTTTGTCAGTGGCTAGTGCGTCCATCTCTGGCAGACTGATTACTTGAGCGCTCGTTTGACTGAGTTGTGACTGCAGTTGCGGCGCCAGTTCACCGTTGGAATCTGTAACAAGCAGTACGTACAAAGTGAGCGCATGTTGGTACAACAAATAGCAGCGGGCAGACAGACGGAATTATTGGGCGGTTGCACAACAAACATCAAGCCTTCGGCGTCGATGCATTGCGCTGCGGCCTGTCATCGAACCTATATAAACAGCTGTCGTTCTCACTGTGCTCTCTGTCAATGCCCCGGACCAGTCACCAGCTTCAGAGCTCCAGCCACCAATCAAAATGCAAACTATTCAATTGTAGCCCAGCTGGCTTACCACATGCGTTTAGTACAACTGGCTATCATGCACAGGCGAACGAAGATTAGCCGACACTGGCAGTTGAGCGGTATAGGACCAGGCGCCCTCAAAGGTGGGACGTTTAAACAGTCTTCGAATAGTGACTGAAACCAACGAACACCACTGAACAATGCGGCACGAGCGAGTACAAGAAACAAGCCGAGATAAGGCAAACGTAAACAGAAAGCAAAGCGCAATGCACCGAACCAAAAGAAAAGTGTAGAGTAGAAAAGAAAATGCAGCAGGATGGCCCAACCTGAGGAGTGTGTTCGAGTGGCAGAGGCTACATTTATCCAACAACTATCGTGCAGGGCCGAACGCTCTACCACAGTAATTTGAGTGTCGGCGCCCGTCTCGCAGCTTTTGGCGAATGCAAACTTCTTCTCCACCTGTTGGCACGAGGTCGCCGCCTTCTCTGCCTGCTGCATCAGAACGGTTTCTTCTGCAAAACCACCACTCAACCACCGGATCAGGTGCTGATCTAGGGATTTGCTACACGTAGGCTTGAGAAGGTAAAAAAGCCAAGTTCGTAACGTTTTTTACTCTTTTTAGTACGTGTTTACGCAAGTAAAATTAACACTGCAAGGTAGCCTGTAAACCAAACCTTTTAGACAGTCACCGAACCGGCAAGTTAAATTTGAACTCATTCATTCATTTGATACGTAAAGAATAGCAAGATCAAAAATATGTCTTCGTGTTCTGAGTCAGTCATAAACCTGTTTCAAGGGTAGGGACAGATTGCAAACACCGTAGTACATTGGAACCGAGGATGAAAAGAAAAAGAAACGACGTAAATAAAGAGGTGCAGCAACTGAACAGAAAAAGTGAGAGCGAAGAGACGCAAGAAGGTACCTTTTCCGTTCCTGTTCAAATTGAGTCGAGCATCAGCAGCAGGTAATGGAATGATGTGCAAATCGCGGTCACTGCATGCGCTCGACCGATCGGTGGCGCCTAAAAACACGACAATCTTAATACGTTTTGAGGACGCACAGGACACGATAAAATGGCGGTGAATACAACAGATTGGTTCAGTCAAATAAACTGGCAACTGTGCACAATGCGCACTTATCCGGAGGGTCACTATGTCGAGGCAATAGAAAGGAACGGCTGCCGCGCCAACAACTCTTTTACTCTCAATATAGCCTCGCCATCAAACCGCACGTACTGTACGTCAAATTGACACAAGGTCAGCCACAATAGCGCGTCGCCCTTTACAAATCCAATCCACTTCTTTGTCCACTGTCTGCTCGATTTTAGAGTTGCCGTTCCAGCGCTGCAGAACAAAAACCAAATTCTTACCTTCCTCACCAACCACCGGCGTCCTATCGGCCGACCGTTCTGACGGAGGAGGCGGGGCCGGAGCCTTGACCTTACGATCGCCAGCACCCGACAGATCACTGACAGTAGACTCGCTCACTCTCATAGACTCCTGGCTAGTAGGCCACGGCTCATCGAACGACGTTTCCATCGGGGGAGGTCTCGGCGCCTGTCGTTTCTTTTTAGACTTGGCAGACTGCCCGGCAGACTCGGTCGTGTTGGAACGGTCGGTCAAAATGCTTTGCTCGTTAGCAGAATGGGCGAAAGAAGCCGGCAAAGACTTCCGATTTTCCGCACTGCTATTATCATTGCGGTCGACATCTCGAGACGGCCCTTGCTCAACTGACCGTGTCTGAAGCAGAAACCACACCATCACACCCATACATTAACTAGGGGCCAAACCCCGCTCAAACCCCCACCCCGAGACAGTTTAGGCTCCCCGACCCAAAAATGCAAGTACTTGTAGCGGTTCCAGTACCAACAAACTGGCTAAAAAATCACTAAAATTTAGCCTAAAATTCGCTTGAAAAGCCTTTGGAAGCAGAATTTGGCGTTTCCGCTGCTGATTTTTAAGAGAACTCGGTGTTTTTGGAAGCCCTTTCTATCGCGTTTTTCCTTGTTTTTAGCTCTAAAACGCTATTTGGCAGCTTAAAATAGCGATTTTTAGGCTCGTTACTGAAAAAAACGTGCTAAAAACGCATTTCCAGTCGTTTTGAAGCTTTTTGAAATTTTGTACCCCCTGAGCGAAACCCCCCTCGACCACCGTCTGACGGAAACCCCCAAGGCCGGCCCGGACCTGATACATGTACGTAGGATCAGATCAAGCCCGTACTACGTTGTTAGGCAAACCTGTTTGTGCTTGTGACGAGAGAACAGACCCAGGAAGCCTTTGCGCTTGTGCTGCTGTTTTTCCTCGGCCGGCATTCTGAACATGAGAGCAAAAATGTCGTCTGTGGATCTGCGAAAATCGGCTGAAACAATAAGACAGCCGGTCAAAGAATTGAACTAAATTCCGCTGTTGAGCGACCTGCTTGGCCGGACGGGACCAGCACAAATCTGGTTGTTCCGACCTGGTGCAACTTCAAGGCTGGGTCAAGCGAAACGCTGGGCAAATCGGCTGCTCTCAAACAGAACTCCTGCTCGTTCAGACTTCTCTCGCTACAGACTCTCTGCAATAATTGGCCGAGAAGAATGGAGTGATTGACTCGGATGGTTGTTTTCTGCCCCCTCGGTAGATCCACTTCGACACGACTGGTTGGCTGAAAAGAAACAAGCAATAAAGACAGCCGGAAGAAATTAATTGCCGGCACCCCTAAGCAACCGAGGCAATTGGATACTAAAAGTAAACGACGGCTCGAAAAAAGCAAATAAAATGTGCCTACGCACGGCCTACAGCTAACACTAAACCCGCGTTCCAAATCTGGAATCTCCTTGGCTGGCAGTCACTGGCGGCATAAAAACCGGCCGCTGGCTTTAGTTCGGCATGCATATACAAGTTTTTGCATGACGCATCCCAATCAATCAAACATACGCAGACACACATTTACTGCAAACAACACCATAAGGAAGTCTGGCCAGCAGCTAAGAGAGCAGAAACAGTTTAGCAATGGCACTCCGTACAAGGCGCAAGCAAAACGATAAACTACAAGGAGGCCGGCCGTGCAGTGCAACGACCGTCCGATCTCAGATCAGAGACGTGAGGTGGGAAAAAGCCGGAAATGCAAATAAAACTGATCAGCAGGACACCGCGCAACAAGCTGCGGTCGGCTGCAAAGAGAGAGGGTGGCGGCCCAATAGCAAACACTATAGGCTGCTGATAACGATGCCCTACCCAAGTTTGCGTTTTGAAGTGTGTACGCAGCAGTGCTCGCTGGGTCAGAGACAACAGCTCAACAGTTTACAAGCTGACCTACCCTCTCCGCCCTTCTATGTGTGCAGCCATGCATAGCGTTCTTTCTCTAGCCTGCTAGCTGACATTCTTCACCATTAAACAACGTGACACTACTGGGCAGTTTCTCAAATACACCGTGTAGTACGGCAACCGTATTCATAATAATCTACGTACGTACATAGATGTACACAGCATAGACTGAACGGTTTTCCAATTCTTCAACTTGAACTCAAACCAAATGATCATACATGGGCCGGCGGGGGTAAGGGGGTATACCCCTCCCCCTCGGCCGGCCATACCCCTCCCTCCCCCACCAACCCCCCTCCCGGAGGGAGGAAATTTTCGCCTATTTAAGGCAAAATAGGCGTTTTTTGGCCTTTCTTCGGGGGACCCCCCCCAACCGAGGTCTCCAACCCCTCTACCCCCCTCCGGATTTTTCCGGCCCATGTATGCAAATGATAGTACGTTACGTACCACTACGGTAAGACTTCAGTTACCCACCAAGGTACAGTACGACATACAGTACATTGTATAGTACCCATACCCATACCCATACATGTATTAGTCGGGGCAGGTGGGGTTCAGGTGTGGTCTCCTAGGGAGGGAGGTCTAACACTTAAAAAAACACCAAATCACCCAGAAACGCGTTTTTAACACGTTTTAATTAATATTAAGGCTATGCAGTTCAAAGCAGCACAATTGCGTTTAAAATAGCTCAAAACAAGCGTAAATGACTAAAAAGGCTTCTAAAATATCTATACATGTATGCCTTGAATATCAGGACCGGAAACGTTTACTTCCAGTACGAGAAGTTAAGCTTAAAATTAGTGATTTCTTTCTGAGCCAGTTTGTTAGTACAGGAGGCGATTCGAAAGTGCTCGTATTTTCGGGTCGGTGAACCCAAACACCCAGCACATGTATGATGGTATCAGGCGTTTGTTATAAACATCGAGGTACTACGGTAGCCAGACTCTAACAGCTGTAGATACTGTACGTAGTACGAACAAAATATAGTACATGCCGAGAGGGATGTACGTAACGGTAGTAAATATTGTTTACTTCATTTGGCAGCGGCACCTTTTCATGTCGTTAAGCAAGCTTAAACTGTAAATATTAATTGGTGGGTTTAGCAGGCCAGGGAGAGCTTACAGCCAGCCGCTTAGGTTTCAGTCGAAAGGGAATAAAAAATCCAAACAGGAAAGAGTTGATAGTTTCATTTCCTTATAAATGTAAGTCTAAGGTCAAACGACTTGTGAATCGGCTGGCATTTCAGAAGCAAAAATACAGTCGTACCTCGAAGGGCAAGTTAGTAGTTCTGACTTTTGGCTTGTGAGCAACTTCTACCAGATCCGACTTTGGCACCACTTTAATGAGGTTGGAGCCGAGTTTACCAACGGGAGTATTGGGTTTGTAGCTGACGTAACCAGGAGGTCGATCGGAAGGCACTTGCAACATAAGACCACCGGGACTGATTCCGTTCTTGGAAGTTACTTGCACCAGCAGATCCATCATAGGTGTGCTGCAAATAAATCCACTTTACCCGTGCCGTTCAGAGTGGCCCACATTGGCACAGACACGGCACTAAACAAAACAGCGTGTGAACACAGACGCCTGCGTTGCTTGAAATACGGGTTATGACCCCGACGTACAAACATGTTAAAACTTCTTGTGTAACACAAAAACAAGGTGGACGAACAAACTGCGTTCAAAATGAGCAAACCATTTCTAACCCCTCAACACTCCGACTGCCCCACCGTTCGCTCAGCTCGCTGCCCTGCGTCACGGCGGTCCCGACATCTGCCAGGATGGTTGTTTGTGGGTTCGAAACCAGTTTGACCGGAACTAGTAGAGGACACAAAGCCCAAGCCCAGGTTACAAGAAGCCAGTGATGGCAGGTAGATAAATGGGTACCACTCTCGAGTGGGAAGCTAAAGGGATCCTGTGCTGCGCAAGGCTAGGTCCCGGACCACAGAATGCTTCGGCACCCCTCTCGCAACAACGACCCAAGTGGTCAGGGCCAGCCGCAACGCCTACCGCATAGATTGCAACGTTGAACTACGCGCCTGAGTCCTTTAGCTTTATCTCAACAATCCAATAGTACGCATAAGTACCCTAATCAATAGAAAAAGCTTCTTTGGAAGAAAGTATAGATCAGAGGCTGGAATTTGAATCCAACTCAGTCCTGTTTCGGCTATCTCTGACCTTACAGTACTTGTAGAACGTTGTCCGAGAGAACTCTCTTAACCTACCCGTCTCATATTCATTCATACGCAGCAACAGTGTTCATCGCAGAGAAAGTACAATGTATTCTCTACAGACAAACATTTGTTAGCCTCTGTTCTACGTGAGGTCGGACAAAGTGGCAGTAAATTGAATAAAACAAGAACCAATAATAATTAATGTTGGGACAACTTTGTTTGTTACATTACCGTTGAAATAGGCAGTTGGCACTTGCGTGGTGGAGCACAGGCTGAGGTAAGGAAGTGGAGAAAGTTTTGACAAACTTCAATAAGTAAAAGATATCGCTTTGGCATGGCATTCAGTCAGAGTTCTGCCTTACCAGGGAAAAGTAGCGTACTTATGGGGTGTAGGGCGGGTACACCCCCTTTGTGGTGAAGGTAGAAAGGAAAAATTAGGCAACAATAAGAGAAATTAATGAATTATGACCTGTACCTGTCTACCTTATGCCAAAAATGCGTTTTGAAGGCTAATTTTTCGAAAATTTCTCGCCCTGGTTGAGCTTCTGTCTCTTTAAACTATGAAAACCGTTAAGTTTTCTCAATTTTACGCTCAGAATACCTTCTAAATGAGTTTTTGAAAGTTAATTTTGCAAATTTTCTCGCCCTGGCCAAAGCAGGCAACTTCAAAACTTCACACCCCTTGCAAAATCCTGGGTACACCACTGGCGAGTAAATGAGGCCAAACGGAGGAATTTGAATGTTTTCGTACAGTATGCTTTTCAAATTGTGTAACACTATATTGTAGCAATGATTTCGCCTGCACTAAACGGTGATGCTGCAATTCTGTTTAAAAAAGCTTTTTGAATAACAATTTCGAAAATTTTTTATTTTGTTAAAAGCCTAGAAAATCTATAATTAGCCAAATTAGCAGAGCAGTACTGACTATTTTATGCTTATTATAAGCCTGAAAACACGGTTTGAAGCTCAGAACACACTGTACTACATAGTCGCTGTGTAAGCTGCAAGTACAGTAGATATCGACTGACGGGATGCAACACTATGTTTGAACTAAAGTAACAGTTTCTGTATTTAAAGTTACTTCTGCTAAATCCTTGCATCGCGTACAAGCTAAATTTCATGCAACGAAAAATTATTATTCGAAATAAAAAAAACTTAAAAAAGCCTTGGCCTTCAAAAACATTTTTACAACTCTATGTAATTATGACATGCACTTCAGATTTTTGCACCCCCGAAAATAAAGCTTGGCGTTCACGTAGGTTGCGGTTAAAGGAGATGGGAGAAAATGGGTTGCACTACACACAGTCAAAGGATTTGTGTTAAGGAGATGCAGTGACCAATTGAAGATACAGGAAAGCAATCACACTCGTACCTGGCATCGACCTCCATCGATATTTGCTTTTCACCGGGTAAAACGATGTCCAGTTTGAGAATTGCCTCGAGCCAACTCATCCTGTCATCTACATTAGCACCTGAAAACTATGTTGACAGTGTTAACAATCCAACAACAATGATCGCAGGTACATTATACACTTAAGAAGATTACACATGCATTTGTTAGTACGGCTGTTGTAGTACAGCCTCTAATCGCTTATCTAGAGACGATGCCTGTCAGTAAGTAAAGGTTTACTCCCAGACATACACGTGTAGCAATGGAAGTACAAAGCAACGATAAGTGCGGTATGAGTCAAGGAAAAGGTATTAAGTTAGCCATATAATAGCTATTTTATAACCCAAGCCTATCTATTAGTAAAACACGAAAGATCTGAGTGACAAGCTGAGCTGTGTATGCAGCTATAAAGGTTCTATAAGTATGCAGGCAACATTAACTTCTTTATACTTTTCAGTTACGAGGCACCAGTAATAAAAAGAGATCAACAATCGCAAGAAATAAAAATATTTGGCAAAAAATCGCTCAAATGCCTGTCTGATTCAAGTACAGCTAAAATGGCTTAGTCATTTTCTGTTTCAATAGTCTCGATGTGTTCGAAACCGATTACATTTGGCCAATGTAAGTGAGGGGTCTGAACTCAAACAAGGGAAGTGAGCCAAAACATCGCTTAAAGCTCCAGTATAACAAACGCTCAAAAATCGGTAGAGAAATTGGAATTGTGCTAAACAGCGCTTAAAACACAAGTTTGGGTTGATATAGAGAGTGGGTCATTTATCTATCGTCAGTTTCGTCTTGCAGTACCTTTTGTGTTCGTCAATCAATTTCGCTGAAACTTTAACACAACATGCACATAACCTCAGAATTTTTACTTTGAAAATTTTGCGCACATCTGTCACTTCAATCACTATTACGCATTTCCACGTGCCCACCACCGATAAGATTTCAGCGAAATTGATTGACCAACACAAAGGTGCAGTACAGCAAGAAGACGAACCCCAGATAGATAATTAACTCACCTTTACAAGTCTAATAAATCTAATAAACCAACACTTTCTTTATAGCTATTATTAGGTTAGCAGGCCATTTTTCCTAAGAATACCGGATGCCGAATATGCCACCTTGTACGTATCTGCGCCAGTGCTATCAGTAAATAAATAAATATAGCTAATGAATGTACCTGAACCTGGCCGTTCCGAATCAGCACAAGAAACATTTTTTCCAGACCCGTAGTTCCCGACAGAAGAAAGTGAATTGTGTTCAACGGCTAAATTCAGATCTGGCGTTGATTTGACAAGAGCACAGGTTTTTTTGCGTGAATTCAGATGGCGCATCATTGCGTCTGAAAGCAAACAAACAGTGTTTTACATTGGCATCAAATTGAAAGGAACAAATTGAGGCAGCCGGGTCTAACAAAAACCGACGGCGACAGTTGTGAAAGGGCCAATCCGAAAGCTCAAAGGCTACTTGACACCCGGGCCACTAACACATTCAGCCTTTGCCGACGCAAAACTGGAGTGACCGACCGGCCGGCCGGAATCACCTCACCTACCTACATTCAAAACGTTCAAAAGGAGCCTGTGCACACGCAAAACAACGCACCGGCCACAGTACAAACGCCCTAGCGACCAGAATCAATTGAATCCAATTTATGGCTCGGCTCGCTCAACACCTGGCCTCCCCTGCGCCCAAAAAATACAATGAGCAATTGAGCAAGCTAAAAAACGGCGCGCAGAGAGAAACCACAACCACATAGGAACGAAGCGCGCGACGAGTGCGTAGGAAGACCGAAAAGCCGAGGAAGTAGCGTTTATTTATGCAAAGTGTTGCCAAAGAGAAGCCGAATCCCAAACGCAAATGTGCGCCGTGGCTGTACGGTGACTGGGCCAGGAGCAGAAAGCAAAGCAGGGTGCACTGCTGCTGCATAAGCTCACAAAGGCACATGTGCATTGATCCGAACGCGGACGCTGCACAGGTAATCGTGCCACGTCACCCCTCCCACCGCTAATTAGGACTCACCAGGCCAGACGAAGCTACCATCGGCGACCGAGACGGCGATTCCGTTCTGGAGGTAAAAACTAGAGCTCTGAATGAGACGCATTAGGTAGCCAGCAAGCTGCACTGAGAATCAGTGAGTTTCAAGGTGAACGTGCACTTTCACTGCATTGACGGACAGTTAGTGGCCCAAATAGAGGCGCCGGCCAGAGCGTCTGCCCCTGGGCACTCACTCACTCGCTCACGTGTTGTTGTTGCTGGTGGCACTTTGCAGGTCAACAGAGGTGTTGATAGGAGCCAAGGTCAACTACTACAAAGACCACTTTCCAGTGTTCCCATCGTCCTGCCGCAATACCACAAACACCGCCACCATCCAGTTAGCGAGATTTATTTGTAATAGCAACTACGTATCTATCTATGTACGTAGGTGCTTTTCTGTAGCCTTTACCTTATCTAGCTGGTCAACCCTTTCAGCTAAAATTTGAAACACAACTACAGTATGCAGTCCAAACGATGCAGTACCCCAGTCCGGAATTGCCTGCCCGAATTGGCCGGAATTTAGGTTTATGCTCCAGCTTACATCCCTACAAACGAAACAAAAGAGCCGCACGCATGCCCCGCAGGATGTAATGAACTTAACGTCCTATGTACGTACATGGACTTGTAACGGCGCTTTCATACTCTTTTTGATATTTGTTGCCGCCAACACGTTTTAAAGATTCGACGCACCGACACCGCAACGACATCTTCCGCTGGCAACAAATATCAACAAAACATTCAATATGTTTTTCTTTCCGTCGCCAACATTTTTTCAATACAGAGCAACAAAATTAAAGAGTCAGTCTCCGACTCGATCGAAACTTTGTATTGATAGTTGAAATTTTTACTTTCAATACGCTCCAAAAATTGACGCTCCTTAACTATCGAACAAAAATACAAAAATTTTAGCATCGTTTTTCTCGCCACCATATTGGATTTCTAAGCTCATATACGTGTATGGGGGTTTTGGTACACATTCCAGTGTTGCCAGGTTGGGGATTCCCACAAATTTGGGAGGAGTTTTTCCGATTTAGGGGCAAAATTTCAATTTGGGGCTTAGGGGGAAAGTTTGGGGGGATAAAGTTCGGGGGGATTTTTCAAAATTAAAGGGGTTTTCGGGGGAATTCAATCTGGACCAGAAATTGGTGAAAATCAAATAATTTTTAGCATAAAATTTAAAATTCAAGAGTATTTAAGCCAGGTTTGTCGGGAGTGTCTAGGAAGCTGCACTAATCGATTCTGGCTATTCCATACTCCGTTTTAGGTAAATCAAACAATTTGCTGCATAACAGTTGAATTGCACCCTGAGCTATTTGAATAACTTCTCTGAGAACTCAAAATTTTCAGCCTAAATTTTAGCCACGAATTTGTCGTCAGTGATAAAATTTATATTAATCTACAACGAAAGCTGGAGTACGTACGTTATTTGTGTGGACAGGAAGTAACAGTGGGTCGGGGACTCGCTTTGAATAGTTAAAAAATAATAATCTCTATCTCTGGCTCATTTTGACGACAAAAAGTTATAAAGTAAAAAAGCTAAACTAAAATTCGAAAGCTACATTGTACATATGGCTCACGGTAAGTGCGTTTTTTCTGAGAATAACATGTTGACCCTGGCAGAAGCCATGTCTACTGTACGCACTGAAAGGCAACTTTCTGAGTGCCTATTTTTTCTTTATGTTTTAGTTTTCTGTTTGTTACAGAACTTTCCACCAAGGGTTGTGTAGCAAGTAGAAGATCAGTAGATCATGTGTTTACGTCATTTCTCTAAAAAACGGTGAACTTTCGTTTTAGTTTCACATTCAGGTAAGAAAATTAACAGAAAATTAGGCAAATGCCTTGATAATGCATTTTTAGGAAGAAGTCAACCACAAATTCGCTATAATTTTTCTGTCCTTTCACCACACAAGCAGCATAGATACCATTCTGCAGCTGCAAAATTGAATTTAGATTTCGGGGATTTTTTAGGGGATTTGGTATTTTTAGGGCGGTTTTTTCGTGATTTAGGGGGATCTAACTTGTTGGACCTGGCAACACTGCACACTCGATTAAGAAAAAGTAGTCAAAACCAAAAATTCGAAACAAAAATATTCTTCGACCTCGCTTGCTTGATCCCCAAAACCACCAAACCCCTGGAAGGTGTGTTTTTATTGCAGAATACTGTATGTAGCGCATATCTCGAATTAGTCATCGCGCACAGAGTTATTTTTCAGTTAAAGTAAAAAAAAAAAATCCCCCACAAACCATCCCAAAAAAAAAAAAATTATTATAAATCCAAAAAATGGAAACATTTCCTTTTCCTGTATCTTTTCTAATTTTTGACGGAATTGGATGAAATTTGGAGTGTAAACACAGAAGTTCAGGGTAATTCGTGTGTAAAAAGTTGACGCATGAACTCCAACGCTATCGTTAGAGCTTAGGCGATAATGTAATGTAACGTTTTTTCGGTGACCGGCTTTTGGTATTGAAATTACCAAATTTCACTTTTTTTGAAATTTCTCGAGAATTGGTCAAGCCCAGTGCACCAAATTTTAACACATAAAATTGCCCGAGTTTGGGCACATATGGTCCAAATTTCAGCCTATTTGGTCAAAATTTGCGGAAATCGCAGTGAAAAGAAATGTGATCATTTTTTCGGTGACCGGCTTTCACTATTGATTTAACAAATTTCACTTTTTTTGAAATTTCTCGGGAATGAGTCAAGCCTAGTGCACCAAACTTTAACACATAAAATTGCCCGAATTTGGGCACCTATGGTCCAAATTTCAGCCTATTTGGTCAAAATTTGTGGAATGGCAGTAAAAAGAAATGTGATCATTTTTTTGAGACACCCTGTATTTCTTCGACCATCTGAAGGCACCTCCAAGGCAGATTTTGTGCATATAACTCTGCCTTGAGTTCTTCTAGCAGCTTGAAACTGGGCATATTGACAGTCATTCATTGGTCATATATGTTGTGATCCTGATACGCATCTGACGCTCCAAAACATACAGTACATGTAACAGGTCATCCGCCAAAAGGGGGAGGGGGTTGGGCGTCTGGCGCCGGCCGGGGGGAACTGAGCCCAAATTTTGGGAGGGGGTGGGCACTAAAAACGCTAAAAAATCGCAATTTTTCGGCTAGAAATCGTCAAAAATCGTTAATTTTGGCTGAAATACAGCTAAAAAGTACTGTTTTACTGGCCATTTTGGCAATTTTTGTGTCAGAGGGGGGGGGGAATCGTCTCGGGGGGGCCTATCCGGGGGTCTGGCCTAAGTCGGGTGGGGGGGGCAGACCCCCTGTTACATGTATGCTCCAACAAGTATTTGACGCCCTGTCAAACTGTCGCTCCTGAAGATGAACAATGTGTCCTACGTATAATGCTTTCATTCGTGTCTTTAATGCTGGTTGCTGGTCTTCATGCTGCGCAAATTAGTGTTGAGAATAAACATAGCGCGATTAGGGTCTACCGCAGACCGGAGCTTTAGCTCGTATACAAATTCGGTCTGAGGCCCAAGTCGACCAAGGACTCCTAAAAACTCCTAAACACGTTATTCGCAAAAATCGCCAGATCGCTTATATTTTTAACAGTCTTTCAAAAATTGTTCTAATGAAAGTTCGGAGGGAATCATGGAAGGCACATTTACATGACTTAGTTAACATGATCATGGAAAAGCTGTGGAATTCTCTAATCCTCAATCGCACCACACCTCTTTCCTGTTTAGAATAGTTGTAGAAAGAATACGAACGACTACTGTACTTGGTTCACTATTGAAGAAAATACGGTAGATTCAAAAATTTTACGGGATTGCTAATTGTTTGCCAATAGACACGTACACATCTCTGCGACTGATAGCAGTTGACTTTAGCAGCTTTACTGTTAGAGATAGTGCGGGAAGGGTTGACGTTTAATTGCACAGATGAGTAAGATACCGTAACAACATAGAGAAGAGAATTAGTGATCAGAGATATCACCGAGTGCCGGCTTGCCGTTTCATGTATTTCCAGTACTGGAAGGAGATGATCACAGGCCAGAGGTAGCAGAGTGCGGCGATGATGATGAGAATACCGAATAGAAAGATGCCAGTTTTACCATGATGAGTATCATAATGGTCCTCAATATAATTGGAGAACGCCAAGACTAGGACACAGTTGAGCAACAGCGAGATAATGGTGACCAGGTAGATTACGAAGACGACGACACCAAGGACCGGCTGTTCAGTGATGAGCGCAATCACGATCAGAACCAAGGCTACGACCGGCAGTAGCCAGGTGAATGCCGTCCACCAGGTTATTGACAGACCCCAGCCGATACCTGCGAAACTACAGAGTCCGAACAGACAGCCCACAATCAGAATGTGCATAGTGATATGACAACAGCAGGCGTTGTCTTCCGGCACCAAACTGGAGCAGTACAGATTAGGACCTTTGCACCCGCCGAACGGACCGAGCACACGCTCTCCTCCCACCGACATCGCACACAACAGTTAGACAAAGTACAATCACAAACAATCAAGAGGACAAGAAAACACTCTCACTACTTTGTGCTGGCTCTGGTATAAGGAGACAGAAACAGGCCACCGAAACAACACTGCTTGAATACGCACAGCACCGCATCACAATCCTACGTACAATCACTACAAACCGCTAAACGGCTGACAGCTGGCAGTTCAGTATCGTCAGTCCCAAACCTACGTATAAACTACTAACCCCTGCAAAATTACCCATAAAAGCCTCTTCCAAATGGAAAACTCAATTTTACTCCCGGTCAAATCACTTACGTAAGCCATTGGGCGTACATTGTACTTTTGCGAAAACGCGAATTAGCGAAATTCCCACCGCAAAAATCAAACAGCGCCCTATTAGCACGATTGTAGCTACGTTGTCATAGCAACCACTAGTGTGCCGAGTGCGGACAGACGGAGCTGTGTGGTGTGCCAAGACGTGCCAATGAGTCGTAAAAAGCTAGAGTATGATGCCATTTGGCAGGATCGAGACATCAGATTCGATTTAGAAGCGCCGTAAGTTACAGTACCGACCGTACGTAGAGTACAGACGTTGGCTTCAGCCAGCTACGTTTGCGGCCCGGGGAATTTTTGATCGAGAAGATCGAAAATATTGAGGATACAAAGGGAAACAACGGGGATAAAGGTGACGACTACTATCTATTGTATCTGTATGCAGTTGCAAAGATGATGCGTCTAGGTATTTTGCGAATAACAAACCTTCGCCTGATGTGGCATTCCATTTCTATGCCGCGGATAAATCTCTGTAAGTGCAATGCTGATAATGACGCACTGCGTGTAGCTAAGCTTTGTTCAGCTATTGGTTACAACGCCATCAACGGTGTCACAACGCGAACGGCTAACTCGGTTAGTTGCCATTCCAGTTTGTGGTGTACATGCGACAGTCCCATTCAGAAACTGCGTGGTCAAACGGAGTCTCTCTATCTGATGGCGCGGAACGCTACCACCCGATTTGAGTTCATTTTCACCTGCATGAATCCTGCGCATACGAAACTTTTTACAACAGTAATTGCCGTGCACAGGTGAGCAGTTAAAACGCACACTAATGCTGTTTTGCTTATTACAGAGCATACGAAACAAGTAAACTGTATCGCGAGTTGAAAATGCGTGGTTCAATCATTGAAGACGATAACCTCAAACTTCTGCCACTGGAAGAGCAATACACTAAAATGGAAGGCGTTTGGAACCTTAGTAGTGACCAGGTATCCTCTTCTATGGATCGTTCCAACCAATGATGACCGCTTTATCTGAGCTGACAATTTCAAAACGACTGTTTCTGTCAACTTCGGCCCAAAAACGACCTCCTATTTGAGGTTTCACGTACGTACTGTAGCTCTGGATAGTAAAATGAAAAACTTGCTTGCAATTAGAAGCAGCACGAACGAAAGTCTAAAATGTTTAATATAATCAAAGTAATTGTATGACTTTTATACGTTGATAAACAGTTTCCAACTTTCACAAAAGATTTTTAGGATTTTTCATTTTATGTCGTGTTTAGTCTAGCTTGTTCCTTCTAATTACGTAACGCTTGAAACCTCGGAAAATGTCAGCAGCTTTCGGATCGAAGTTTGTCTATGTAATTGATGACTTTCAGGGAAATCTCGGTTTTTTCATAATTTCCAACATTCGTGTGGTTTGGTACGCGTCGATGAACAGCTGCTTCAATGTCAGCATACCATTTCTGCAGCTGGTAGGCAGCTTTTGGTTTCTCTCATGCTTGCTTGTTTGTGTTCCGTTTCAGAAAAGTTGCAAAATCCGCGATTCAAAATTTGGACCGGCGCTAGTCATTGAAACGTCGTTGCAGGTACGTATAGTACCCCAAAATACTATCGCAAGTCCAGAACAACATCAGTTTCAGAGCGGCGAATATGTGCTGGGCTTTCGAATCGACCCGCCAGAACGCTTGGAACAAGTTACAAAAGAAATTCAAAGTCTGTGTCGTGCCTACCTGGCAAAACCTATTTTCGGTGTTGAGTACATCAAAGAGCGCCCTGTACTACTTTCTTCTTACTTGTTCGTACGGCACCACCTGCATTCATTTGTTTCAGCTGACGCCCAACACCGAGATATTGGAAAACCCCGACGAGGACGTGGAGATTGACGCGAAATGCGTTCGTCCGGACGCCTACGCAGTAAGACTTTTTTCTAAGGCCTATGCAATGTGTTTTGGTGCGCAGGCGTACTTCTCTGATGGGGTGGCCAGGCCGGACGACGACAGAGGACCTGTGTACTCCGAGGAATTGGGAATGGCGATCGAACGGGTGAAAGACGGTTTTACACTTCGAGACCTTTGGGAGATTAATCTGGATTGAATGTTTTTGGAGAATGACTGTAGTCGTAGTGTGGCGGAGAGAAATAAAGAGAGAGGCCATTCACCTCTGAAGCATTAAATTTTAAACAGCCAAGTACATTGCACTTGTGTTTTTTGTCGTAAACTGACCTTGGTCATCTAACGCCACTGCCTTTGACCTTGGATTGCGCGTTGCTGGAGCAGTTAGGTGCGTGCCATTCAGACCACGTCCACCGCCACGCGTATTCTCTCTCTGACATCGCTTCTTCTTGCTTTGTTCTTGTTTGCACTATAAAAATGAATTGGCCGCCGCAAACGCACTGACCTAACTCGACGCCTATTTGGGTTGCCGTCGTGTCAATGCGTACCATCAACCGACATGTGATATCTACTGCGTCTTTCAACCATGTGGCTTGAGACACTGACTGCTTCAATGTTGCTTCTCTGCCAAAGTAACGCCCTCGGCTCTGTCAACTACGTGCCTATGTGAAGACTGCTCGTTTCAGGCCAAGGCCGACTGGCCGTCAATTTCAGTCTGCCCATGTTAGGCAAGCAGCGGCACTCTCCGGTGGCCATAGAATCAGTGGCAGTCAATCCGAACACCTTCTACACTCAGCAAGTCGACTGTTCTCACGAGTCTTCTAGTCAGTGCAGCCAGGGAGCTTGGACCAACTTCGGTCTCGCCTTGTCAGGTCTTGTCCCAAAGCGCCACTTGTGCGAGTAAGTCGTCCGCCGCGTACTTTTTCTATACTCACCTATTCTAGCAAATATTCACCGCCTCAGTCATGTTTGTCGACGCAGTTGGCATTTTGCGTGCAGAAATTAGAAGAGGCAACCAAGGTTATGATGGTGGCACTGGCGCGCGTCATTGTTTCCTGGTGCTCCAATCAAGGCCAGCTGTTTAGTGGTGACTAACCAACCGTCATTCAGCCACAACCGGTTAGATGCTTCTTTCAGCAATCGATCAACACTCCTCTTGCTACCGTCTTGCTTTACTGGATTCGAGCACTTGGCCACATTGTCTTTCAAAACCAGTCAAACAACGTGTCGTTGAGTCGAAGATAGCGCTTCGGCGACGGACGCACAATAGTGCACTAGCTGAGTTGCTCAATGCTTTTGTTGGCAGGTCTCTGGTCCGCTGACGTGTTAGAAACTTGAAAACCGGCTGCAGTTTCAGTTATCACACAGCCACCGTTGACTGTCTGTACAGTGTGCTGGAGAAGTCGTGTGGCAAGACGGCAGCCGATTTGGCGCTAAAAGCAGCCGTTCAGCCGGATCGACCAGTTGGTGCTGTATCTAAAGGATCAATAGCACTGCGCGCTGGAGCGCATTTCATTCTGGCATTCGTCATTGTTTATCTTTGCTGCATTCTATGAATGCCTTTCAATTAATTATCGGTCAATATCGTAGTTCGCAGCGAGCCTTGCTCAATAAACGTTTTGTATTTGGCCGCCGTCACGATTTTGATGGTCAGTATATACTGTATGTTGACCCGCTCCCGCAGTTTGCTTCGGTATACGGTCTATTCAGACAATATACGAAACGACTAGAATATAGGTAACAAGTTACGCTGATTTTAAATCCGATTGTAACCAATTTGAATAAACTCTCCTTTCAACAGAAAATCGACGTTGAAAAACGACGAATTCAGTTTTTTTAGGAAAAAATGCCCTTCAACAGCGGCCGAATTACGGTTCAAAATGCATCTTATTCGATAGCTCATACTGTTTTCATATAAATACATCACTTCCTCCCGTCAATAACCAACACAAAAAATAATTTGCGCTTGAAGTTGAGAAAACCGTTTTCGGACCATATTTTGGCCTATTTTTTATTTCCTAAACCGCACAGCACAGACGTAGCTTGCCCATCCCTACTTTATGTTGTTGATAATCTATTGTGATTTGATTTCAGATGTATCAGTTGTGTGGCTCACACGTAAGTTCAAAGCGAAAAAACACCGCTCTGGCAGGCGTAAGCTCCGACCAGTCGGCGGTGGTCAGTTGTTTGCTGTTCGAACATGCACTTTGCGTGGCCAGTTGCGGCGGCAGAGTGGTGTACCTGCGACCGGAACCTTGGAGAACGCTTCCTCCTCTCTTCCAGTCTCACCAACAACTCAGTCCTGCGCAACTGCGCCGCATTGAGTTTCAGTACTCCGGTGAGCTCGGAATGCTGCAGAAAGTGCGAGATCTTTGTTCTGGACTGCATGGCACGAAAAAGGCCGATTGCATCATTGTCGAAGCTTTGCACTTGGAACCTCTAAATCCAGTCTTTGACTCAAACGAAGCTCAGATCACCTACATCCTTGCCCTGCTGACAGACGTAGCCGCATATTTGGCTGCGAACAGAGCCTCTGAGCAGTTCTCCTTTTGTCCAGTTGTGCTTAGCCTGGAACCGAGGTACGACTCGATATTCCGGCCGTTCACCGACATCGTTTTTGGACTTGATCAAGCAAAAGAGGCAAACCTGATTTCCGTAAGATCCAAAACGCACTCGCAACTGCGCCGCGATATCGACGTGTCAAGCCTCTGCGGCCCGTTCAAGTGGGTTCGTCCGTGATTCTTCTGCACATACAAGTAGTGAACGCATACATGGGCCGGGGGTTCTGGGGTGGGTGCCCACTCCCCAACTTGGGCACGACCCCACCCACCTACCAGAAGCCGACTTTTGTTCCTGACCCCACCCACCAAAATGGCCGCGACCCCCCAAATCGGTAGGCCCACCCCCAAATTTTCAGATTTTAATTACCCCAACCCATTTTGCCGCCCATGTATGAGTGATCGACTTACTAGACTTACTGAAATCAAAGTAAACCGGTGTAATGAATGAAGCAGCAGTGGCGAATAAAATTAGTACAGAGCATAAAAACTGAGTGAGACACGCGCGAAACATAGACAATAACGGTTAATACGTACGTAACCTGACATGGGCAGATGGGGCTGGGGTTTTGGCTTTGTCAGGCTCTGACAATCGGCTCAATGTAGCTATTTTAGCCAATCTTAGCGTAAAAATAAGAAAGTAAACGCCTACCCGTACTTTGCGTAGCGAAGTATATGCGTTTGTGCAATCGATCCGATCCGATGTGCGGGAGACCTTTTGGCCCTACGCTCAGACCTATGCGACCCTGCGTTCGTCATCTCGGACGTTTCCCTTCTATCACTGCCAGCCACTCTAGCCATGCTGTTGGGCGCCAGAAGAGAGTGCCTGGCGCGTTGACGTCATGGAGATGTCGGCCCGCGCCGAGAGGATGAGCGCACGTCGCGCACAGTGGCTTTGCAGCCTAAACCACTACAACAACTGTGCCGGCGTTTGAGCAATAAACCCTTACCCACACATCTTAGACTGGTGAGCAGCTTGGCAGCTATCACTTTCAGTGTCAAATGTCTTTCTTGTACTGTACTTGTGCTCTCAGAATACTAAACACGTGCAGCTGTTAAATGGGATACCACTTTATCGGAATAACTGTAGCGGCAGGCAGACCTTAAATTTTCTGTGTATTACAACGAATACAAGGCGTAATCATGAATATGATGCTTTCTTATGAGCTGTCAGGTGTCTTTTATTCGTGCTTATGAAGTGTACTGTATGAGCGCCCATTGCTGGAATACTGTACTCCTGTTTGGACACCGTATTTAAGAAAGGACATTGATTTGATTGAAAGGGTTTAGCGCTATTTCACTAGGAGACTCCTCGCTCGTTGCGGTTTACCTCTTGGCCCCTATCTAGAACGATTAGACTTGTAAATTGCACCAATCTTTGAAGAATTTATCAATCTTTCATTCAAAAAGTATTCATTCAAATCGGTTGAGATTCATGGTTGCAAAAGTAAAAAATCTGCTGGTTGTTCTTTATCACCCTTGTTCATTGCCAAAATCTCTGTTTTGACTTTGAAGACAAGTATCTCAGGAACTAAGCAGGCTATCTTAATAAACGTTTCATCAATCTTTCAAGAATTTATTTATCTTTCATTTAAATAGGATTCATTCAAATTGGTTGAGATGTAGGGTTGCAAATTTGCTGGGTTGTTTTTGGCAGACCCTGTATCTATATTTTTGTATGGATTCCATACAGGAGTAAGATACTATAACTGGCCTAGCATAGGTCGCAAAAAGCTCAGTAAGAAATTTTGGGGTTACGGTAGGAAAAGGCTTTAGGAAGCAAGCGAGGCCGTTTTAAACGCATCGCAGTGTTTCAGCTCAGCGATCATTGTGCTTTTACATATCAGGTGCGTTCACTGTTATATCTCTTGACAGATAGTCTGCCTCATGTACGTACGTAGTTGATTTCCGTCCGTTTTCAGGTTGAAAACTTTGCCGTGCATAAACTCGACGGTCACGAGCCGCTCCGTTGCCATGGATTCAAAGATTAAGAATAAGTTACAGTGGGGTTTCATGCATTTATATAGGTTCAGTACGTAGTAGACATCTAGACTGTTTTGCGTGCTACCAGTGAGATACAGGAATACAGTAAGTAATGAGAGTTGAATGCATTAGATTTTAAAGACAACGGACGTTCAGTCGACAAGGGTGGTGGTGGCCATCTGGTTGATGGCGGAGATGCTGAGGTCGATGGCCTGCACCACACTGTTATGGTAGTCCTTTTCGCTGTTGAGCAGAGAGATCATGCACTTCCTGTGGTGGTCGTGGTACTGCGGCAGCTGGTCCAGCAACTTCTTCACTACTCGCATCTGCTTGTTGTAGTTTTTGGTGGTCTCGTCCAGCCGTTGTTTGTCCTTGACACTGGCGCTCGGTTTGGCCACCTTGCGCGTGGCTGTCTCCATCTCTTGTCGTCTCTTGTTGAGTAGGTTGCGTTCCTTGACAATGTCCGGGTAGACGTCCTTGATCCAGACGCGCAGCGGGATCACCACTTGGTCGTCGATTGTGCGTTGGTGCTTTCGCTGCTGTCCGCCGGCCACACGCACTGCTCGGTTGACGGCCATCAGAGTGCCGCCGTAGACCGAGTCGACCGGCAGCCGTTGTCCCAGAGCCATGATGGCGTCGGCCAGCGCCTCGTACCGGTTGGCTTCCTGCGACTGGGCCTTCTTGCCGCTCCCGGCGTCGTACAACTCCACAACGGCACTGCACAACTGCTCCACGATCTTCTGCGTCTTCTCTCTGGTGGCGTCCAGCAGACTGTTCTGCTCCTCGTACTCCTGCGTGAATCTGATGTGCGCCTCTCCTTTCTCGTCCAGCACCTTGCCGTAGTTAGTAGTCGGTGGTTGTGACTTGCGTCGCTCCGACATACTTTTAGTAAATACAAACAAACAATCAACTCTGTCCTACACTATGTCTACTTTATCCATGCGCATCTTTCTGTACTATGTCTACTTCTTTAACTTTGCAAACGTTTAGAAATCGTATCTGCTCAACTCCAGTTCTTTTCATCTCCCCTCACCGTCATCAGTAGCATCAACTCTCCCTAGGTTCTAAGAAGCGTCTCTCTCTCCTCTGCTCCAAGTCATGGATCTCTTACAAACAACTTACCCAAAGGATGGCCTTCGGCCACACAAGAGGCGCTCGCGACGCCCGCACCGGACAGTGCTGAATACATAAACGCTGAGTACATACAATAACATTTAGGTTAGGATTTTGAAGAACAAAAAAGAAATCCAATAAGTGTACTTGGATTCATACAATTGGAACTTGGCAAAATCAGTCAGAAAGAGTTGCAATTTTCGTTCATTTTATCAACAAAGTTAGCTTTTGATTCAAAGACTTCCTCAAGTTTTAAGGTTTCACTCAAAAGTGATATCAAATATAGTTACGTTCTGTTATTCAAGTGCGCACACACACGGTGCAATTGTGTTTTACATATTTCTTGTTGACTGTTTTATTGTTACCTGATCCACTACCAGTTTGTTTTGTAACCATAAAACTTTCTTCCTTGCACTACATAACGACGTTCATTGCGCAAATTGCCAACAAAAAGTTTCTTGATTACAAGAATTCGCTTGACTGAAGAGTTTTCTACTCTAATTTGATCTTGATGCAGCGCACTTGAAGCCGAATTTTAGCAAAATAAAACCCGCATAATTATCAGAGATCAGAATAGTTACGTAGGATGAATAATTATCAGAGAAGCTTCAGTTTATGCTCTTTTGCGGGAAACATGTGGTATGGATTCCAGAAAAGGGTGGCTTCTTTGCTGTTTGGTACCATATTCCAACAAAATTTACGGGCAGTTTGTCAGAAAACCTGTCCTCAAACAAACTACCCGGTTAGTAGATACAACTAATTAGCATGAAGTACACTACTTGGAGGGACACTATTCAGAAGAGGGTAGACGTATATAAATAACCCACCCGTCTAGTCTATATTTCAATCTATTGTTTCTCTTTATCTCATACTCATCTCATAAACTCTCTCATACATGTGCATGAGGACAGGGGGACGAAAATAAAAATCTACCAAACGTTGTCAGAGGCTGCTAGAAAACCTCAAAATGCGTTTTTAAGCCACATAAATCAATTTTGGCAACTACGCACCCCTCCTCCAGGCAACTACGCACCAAACCAAAATTTTCTCAAATTTTCATCGAATTCGATTTTTGAAAATCCGGTTTTTCGGGTAGTTTTTTGTCGGAAAGTCGACTTTTACCAAAAAAATTGAATTTTGGGTGAAAAGTTCGAATTTCCCGCCAAAACATAATTAGCACAAATATCAAATTTCCCGCCAAAATCGAACTTCGCGCCAAACGCGAGCACTT
Source organism: Sabatieria punctata (assembly GCA_030248155.1). Taxonomy (NCBI): domain Eukaryota; kingdom Metazoa; phylum Nematoda; class Chromadorea; order Araeolaimida; family Comesomatidae; genus Sabatieria; species Sabatieria punctata. Next base: position 5,101 of record JASANB010000844.1, on the reverse strand, counting down.
CGCCAGGCAACGGTGCATGGAAACCTCTGAGCTGCGTACCATATGCACATGCATGAACTCTCTTCACAGCTTACCTAATTGTACGTAGCAATTTACCAATACAAGTAAATTATTTGGTAAGTAAATTATAATTTTATTTATATTAAAAATGAATTTTTCCCTTAAGTAGGGATGGGCACGCTTCGTCCGGCTGCGCCGTTTAGAAAATACAAAAATACGGGCAAAATATGGTCCGAAAACGGTTTTCGCAACTTCAAGCGCAAATTCTTTTTTATGTTCGGTTATTGATGGTAGGAAGTAATGTACTTATATGAAACAGAGTACGAGCTATCGAATAAGATGCATTTTGAACCATAATTCAGCCGTTAAAGGGCATTTTTTTCTCAAAAACTGAATTCGTCGTTTTTCAACGTCCATTTTATGTTGAAAAGAGGTTTATTTAAATTGGTTTCAATCGGATTTGAAATCAGCGTAACTTGTTACCTATATAGCACCACTCTTTTTCTTAACGCAGTTTGACGCGGTCCCCACAAATTGGATTCTTTCTTAACTACTGAAAATCGGCTTTTTCGTGGATTTTTTTCGTGTTCCTGATTGTTGTGATAAAACAATGAATTTGGCGAAAGGGTTTCAATCGGTTCTGAGTACAGTAGACTTCAGGCTTTCGAGTGATACAAGAATTGGCTCTCTGCTGTTTGTCGTTAACCCCACAAACGGTGTTGAAGTTTCTGTAACCCTAAATTTTTCCCATTTCACTATTTTATTTTGTGCAACGCTTGCAATCATACTTTTTCGCATTAATTTAGCTGTGTTACGGATAGGGTTCCGACGATATATCGATATCGATATCGAAAAGTCGATATATCGACCCTTTTTCCAATATCGATATCGATATCGATATCGCGATATTTCGCATCGATATTTTCGATATTTTTCGGGTTGGAAAGTAGGGCAAAAACAAAAATGACACGAAGTTTATCTCTCTGGAACTGAAAAAAAAACAGTTTTGCCTGGACAACTCAAATCGATGGTAGTCAAAACCTAACAGTGGCATGATAGCTCTCAGAAACATCAACTTCTCGGCATTCTCAGGTTTCAGACAGCAACGCTTAGCTCTTAAATACCTGCAGCAGCACTGAAGAGCTGCTCACTCCGCACACATGTCGCGTCTTGGCCAGGGGTAGTTATGCAATCCCGTGTGTCAAGGCGGCCCCGGCATCTGTGAGAGCGGTTGTTTGTGGGTTCGAAGCTGGTCGAAGCAACTGGAAGTAGTGGACGTAAAGCCCAAACTGGACCGCCAAAAGCCGGTGGTGGCCAGTAGGTAAATGGGAACCGAACCGGCGCTGCCTAAGCACTTAATGGCAGCAACAAAGGGCAGGGTTGTTTGTAGACAGGGCTACCCCATTGAATGGCTCTGAAAAGAGCGAGGGGTGTCCTGAGCTGTCCGAAAGGTCAGTGAAACGCAAAAACAAACAACAACATTTAAAACAGGAGCAGGAGGGCAGAAGCAGACATGGGCTAGCATTTCGGCTGAGGGGGGTGGTAAATTTCAAATCCTGAGGGGGTACCGGCAGATTGATGGATGGTCGAAAGGATGGTAAGCAAAAACGTCCGATTTTTTTTACTAAGTTCAAGATTTTTTTGGCTTACTTGTCACTAAAATAAGTTAAAATAAGCCATTCTGTCTGAGCTCTTTATGCCTAATGAGGGTGGAGCATAGGCCTGAGGGGATCAACCTTTTATTGAAGGGCTTCAGAAGGGCCACTACCTTTTCTGCCATTCTCTGCTTAATTGATATCAGATCGCTGATTGCATCAGTACTTGACTGATAAGCAGCGAGAGCAGTTTGCTCTATCAAATTTTCAGATTTTCTTGCATAACTATAAATATCGATATCGATATTGATATCGATCGATATTGAGTTGAAAATATCGATATCGATATCGATATCGAATATCGACGAATTTTGATATCGTCGGAACACTAGTTACGGATATTCACGGCCTTCTAGTAGATTTTGAACAATCAAGTGGGTTGCATCTTCGTAAATTGCGCCACAGAAAATCAGTCCCAGTTCGAACGTGCGACCAAATGCTAATTACTAAACTGCGCGGCTCACACAAAAACTGTTTTTAACACGAATTTCTCTAATTCTTCATGAAATCAGGTGCGGTTTTTTGCGTAATTTATCGCATCCGGTCATGACATCGCCGTTTTAGCATAAACTTTTTCTTGTAGCGCGAGTTATTCAAATATATTGCCCATAATAAAAATGGTACCAAGTGCGCCATAGAAAGGTCCTTCGCAGGCGGCTGTCATTAAATCGCATTTTTCTAATTTTTAATGAAATCAAATGCGGTTTTTTGCCTGAATTGTCCTATGGGGGCGTGCAAAAATTACGTAATGGTGTTTTTGCCCATTTTCGGACCCCCCTCCCCCCCTGATAATCGCCCGTAATAATTTCCTGACCCCCCTCCCCTAAATTACGTAATAATTTTGCTACCCCCCCCCCCGAAATTTCATTTTTTTAAGAGTTAAAGCCGAAATTCTTGCGTTCAATTCTATGTAAAATGACGTTTTTATTAAAATAACATCTGTTTGCAGTAGTAGCAATTGATAATACGTACAAGTACAGTACGTATAGTCTTAGTTTTACATAGAAGCCATCATTAGGTGGCTTTTTATTAAAGATGAAACCAAAGTGTTTTATCATGGATTTTAGGGCTGCTGCCATATCAGTTGATTGATAATCGATAGTCATAAACCAGAGTTCGTGCGGGACCTGAAAAGTCAGAGTCATAACGGGACCTGAAAAGTCAGAGAGTCATGGAAAAGTCAGGATATTTGGTGTCCGGTCAGGGAAAAATTTGATAGCAGTAGAATCATCTCTCGCCCAAAGGGTCATCATCAATGCTTTACACACCACCCTTTTGAAAATGGGACTTCTGACTTTCCACAACTACTACAACTTGAAGTTTTACCCTCAGAATACCGTTTAAATGCGTTTTTCAATGTCAATTTTTAAAAACTTCTCACCCTTGTTAAAATGTTCTCACTCTGATTGTTCAGGGAAATTTGACTTTGGTCAGGGAATTTTGCTCTGAAAAAGCCGCACAGACCCTGTATTAACGATCGAATTGATAACTGCTATACCATTATAAACTCTTAAAAATATGTCAAAGGTCACTGTTGCCATTTAGCATCTGAAAAATTGGAAAACCGTGCCTCAAACGATAGCTACCTTCTCTAATCTAAACGATCATCTAAGTGAAATTGAGAAAAAGCAAGCCCAATGCTTCAAATCGAGGAGACTATATGTACATGTACTGGACGTCAAAACAATTAAAATCATGGCCACTTTGGTGATTTCTGCACGTTAAAAAATTACGTAATGAAGTCGCCAACCCCCCCTCCCCCACCGTAATGAATAGTAATCTTTTGGCGAACCCCCCTCCCCCCTCATGCCATTACGTAATTTTTGCACGCCCCCTATGCGGTCATGTTGTCGGCCCTTTTAGCATATTTTCGTTGTCGTAGCGCGAATTATTAAAAATGGTCGCCCATACCTACCTTAAGTAAATTAAGTATAATTTTAATTTTATTATTTTAGAAATTTGCTAATACAAGTAAATTGTTTGGTAAGTAAATTATAATTAAATTATATTTAAAATAAATTTACTTAGCAACAATACTGCGAATGCGCGCCCACAGAGGCGGTGAGAGTGAGACCACTCGTGCCGATTTGATTTTTACCGTAGTAGTAGAGTTCGTTTCTTTCTAGAACTCTATGTTTTGGCAAAAGGTAAAAAGCAAGCACCGACCGGACACCGTCGGCCTCATCGGACCGCGCTCCTGTTATTCTCCTCTTCCGTGTTTTAAACACCGTTTGCATATAAACGGCCTTTTCCACGGTTGTAGGACGTTTCGTCCCGACCGTTTCGTCCCCTTGCTGTTCGTCCCGGCTGTTTCGTCCCAACCGTTTAGTCCCGGCCGTTTTTTAAGCGTGACCGTTTCGTCCCGCTGCTAGCTACAGTATACTGCAAAGGCGGCGGCAAAATCAAATGCCAAATGCGCCACAACTTACCAAGAGGCCAGGCACACAGTGGCTTTCGGTGGCCTGGGTTAGGCTTTGTGCCGACGACCAACTCTTTGCGGTACTGTGGATCAGGTATACCTGTACCTGTACCTGATTATCAAGGATTTTCTTATCAAACTGTACAAAAAGTGTAGAAAACTTTTGTTCGTTCTAAGTTAGAATATGGTGCCTCAGAAGTTTAGCATCTAGAGGGGATAGGGGGCTGGACTGGACGCCTGATGAGGGCCTTGGCCGGATTGGGATCGTAAGGCCCCTAGGCCCCCAGCCCATGTATTTTTAAAAGTCGAATCGAAACCACTTCCATCTAAATTTGAACTTGCTTACATTGAAACTCATTGATCTTACACTCAAAAGTCATTGAAACTTTACCTTGTGTAAAAACTCTTTGAGTCGAAATTAAAAAACGCTTCTGCCATTGCTGTCAGAATTACATAACAGATTTCTATGCTTTAAACCTTTGATCTGACAGTTTTGCTGCGTAGTATGCAAACGTAGTATATTGTCGAAAATTGTAGTATAAAGTAGAATAATTTTGAGCTGGCGGTAGTATACTGGACTGGCTAGTACTGGCAACACTGATCACGCGCATAGGGCTTTGCGGCCTAAACCATTACACCAACTGTCCCGGCCGTACAGAGCATAGTATTGTTATTGTGTACAGCTGCTATTATGCATGGCTTTATTACTGTATGAGTACGTATGACAGATTGGCTTCTGTTTAAAAGAATGAACGATTTGGTTTTGGCGCTTTGGATGTGCATGTTTCACTTTGTCAACCGGGACGAAACGGTCACTTTAAAACTTGGCCGGGACGAAACGGTCGGGACGAAACAGCCGGGACTAACAGCAAGGGGACGAAACGGTCGGGACGAAATGGGCGGATACCCTTTTCCACACCGATCCGATGACGCCCACTGTGCTGCTTGCTGTCAACAAAGTTTCTTCTTCCTGATGGTTTTTACCCAATTAATAATATCTCGGCAAAGTTCCACTTTGCCTCGCAAA
>JASANB010000842.1:0-129493 GCA_030248155.1 Sabatieria punctata | reverse complement strand
ACCGATGCTTAGCCCAAAATTGCGATTTTTTCATTTTCAAGCGTTGTTTAGTATAAAACCCCCTCCCCTAGAATTTGGGCTCAGAACCCCGGTCGGCGCAGAGCCCTAACCCCACTCCCATCCCACCGGCGGATGACCGGATGTACGTGTGCTTGCATTGCAGCACCAATTTATGCCGCCCACCGTGCCCAGCAATCACGCGCACAGGCCACGCCACGCCAGAATAGCTATTCTTTTGCCAACAGAACACTGTACTTTACTCCGGATTAATGAACCACAAATCGCCTTGTCGGGGGTACTGAGCACCGTGGGCGAGTTATCCGAACTGGAATGGCTAACCGCAACTCCTCCTCACAATCCCGTTTCGGACATGGCACCAGAAACGTCCGCCGGCACTGCCAGCCTTGAACTAGACCAGTCTTCAACTCAGACCAGCTCTTCCCACACTCAGACCGACCGTCATGACAACACTTCCGCTAATTTGGATCGGCAGTATTTGGAACCAGTTGAGCCTAGTGCAGAAGAGCAACTCATCACCGAACAGCGTGCTGACACAGACGGCGAAAAACAGTTGGCGCTGGACGCACTGTGCAATCAATTCAGACGGGTATGCCCTATACATACCGCCTTTTCCATGGCAGTCGATTGAGATCTTGGTTTCAGTTGTCCACCCAAGCATGCTCGACGCTGCTCATTCACCACGACTACAACTTTCTGAAGGCTGCTCGCTATTTTCATCGTTTCATTCGGGACACCAATTATCAGTGGCCTAGGAAAGGTCTGCCAGGCGAACCTATCAGAGTGGACCTTCGTAAAAGCGCTCTACTTGTACTGTACGTATTTATCTTTTTAATTGACGTTCTTTCAGCCTGGCTAAACCTACGGCCTGTGCCAGTCATTTTGAAGGTTTTGCGTAGGGCCCGTCCTGAACGAGTTTTGATCGGACAAGCCTACAGTGGCAAGCCGGTGCCTGAATGGCTGAAGTCGCAAATTCAAATGATTAAGCGCGAGTTTCCGGTTAGTTTTGAGTGATTGGTGAGTGTCTCTACTGTACTTGCTGCAGGATGTGAATGTCGGTGGAGCGGCTGCTGGTCCTGTACGTGGTGTCAATCTGTACAGCAAACCGGAACAGAGCAACGACAGTTCAGTTATCAACAAGGACATCCAGTGCCCCATTTGCCTGCAGACACGCGCTACTGTGAGTTTATTTGGCTGTGCTTCACTCCCATCCTAGGTCACCATTGCTCTTTGGTTACAGCGTTCCTTCGTGAGCACTCCTTGCAAGCACATTTTTTGTATCCCATGTCTCATTCCGGCTCTGCGGATGCACCCCGGCTGCCCCTACTGTCACAAGAAAATCAGTCAGAACGCACTCCAGTATCTCTATTTCGATGATTAGTCCAGGTGTAACTTGAAACCTTGAAATCCAGTAAACTTTAACAAACTTAGTTTCTTTGTTCATTGTTCAATACGGTTCCATACGGCGGAAAGTTTCAAAGATGATGCCTTTACACAAACTTTTAGATCACTGAGTTTGGCTTCTTCGATAAAATGATCCACTTTACTTTGTGTGAGTATCCTGTCGTTTGGTAAAACTCTACATCTTTTACATACAATAGTTTCATAATATCAATAACTGCAATTGAAGCGTTCAGACGCAGAATGCGTCAGTCCACTTTTTGAAAAAATTGAGTTCTACTCGGCAGCACATTCCCCTAACTATAGACATGTTAAATACAAATTATTTTATCTGGAAACATTCTATGTCACCAACGCAATTTTTTATCAGTGCTCGTAATTCAGTTGAAGAAAAGCCTAAGTCCAAGTCAAGCCAAGCCTCAATATTCACACCCAAAATTAAAACATTGACCAAGACAGCTGAAAGTTGATACACTAATACATAGTATAAACGAGTTCTCGAACGCCTGAAAAGGAATCCCAGATTTGATGCTTCAATTCGAAGTTACAGCAATCGATCTGCTTAAATATTGGATAAAAATTTCGAAGTTGATGTTCTGACTTACCGATCAGCATTTTTACTTGAAAATCGGGGGTTTTAGAGTACTTTTTGTCTACTTTAAGAAGCATCGGTCGAATTGCGTTTAAAAAAATTTTTTTTTCAACCCCCTTTCGGCCCCAATAGCTTATCAGTAACTCCTAAAATCTATGCTCTATATTTCAGATTATTGTAGCGCTATACTTAAGGTACAGAATGGTGGCAATAACGCTAGCGTATACCTACAGGTTCTGGAGTAAATTAGCTAAACGGTTTAAAATCACAAAATTTTCCATCATTTACTAAGGTTGATAAAATATTGAAATCAAATTTCTCATTCAATAATCAGTGTTTAGACTTAAAAATCGGGGGCCTGTACTGGTAGACTAGTTCAAGAAACTTTGATCCAATACCGCTTTTGAAGACTAAAATGTACCTTGGGCCACCTTTTGGCTCCTTATTCTGGAATCTCTCAACGTAGGCTTTACATTAAAATTATTGTAGCTCTATTTTTAAGCTGCAGATTGATGGCAAGATTGCTGGTCCACTACCCGGAGTTCTGGAAGGCAATCAAACCTACTAGTTATACTGCTGCCTTACTCTTAGTGATTTTTTTTAAATTTGTGAATATGGACTTAGGCTGTTAAGGTCTAAACCATGAAACAGCCTAAGTCCACTATCACAAATTTCTAAAAATATGCAAATCAAATCAGGAAACAGCTGGTGGCCCAAACTCAGGTGCAGAGTAGCACTGGTATGGGCCTCTTTTCGCATAATACACATTAGGGCATAGCAGTTTGCACAATTTATTTCAGGCCGGTCGAAAACTTTGAAAGCGTTTTTCTCGTTTCGTCTATTTATGGACTGAGGCATTTCTTCGTCTGAACGCTTCAATTTGAAAGCATCAAACAACAGACGCTGCTGAACTGGGTTCATCACCGTCAAAACTCTCTTCCTTTGACTGATATAGAACCTCGAACCTTCCAGAGTATGACAAAACTCGAGTGTGTGTTGCTAAATTTGTCCTTTTTCGAATGGTATAGAGATCTTTTAAGGCATTCAAGCCTCTCTCGTTCTCTGCACTCTTCAAGTAAGTCCGGAAGGGATTTTCCTTAATAGAACTTCTATAAATGGGAAAGCTCACAGTGATCCATACAGCGTCCCTTTCTGGGAGGGGAGGTGTCCCACTATATCGATAGGAGTCCTGAGCCCGCGTTCAAAATTCGTGAAAACCTTCCTGAAAATAGGTTCAGTGATGTTCAGTGTAATGACAGAACTAAAACATGACATCTCATGACGATAAGCATATGTCAAATCATATGAAACTCGCGAAAATGTTGTAACCCATCCCATTTACAGAGTGCTTGACTAGTGATTGGCCAGTTAATGTCCCATTTTTGGAGATTCGTCCCATTTGAGGCGTATTCATGCTCGTATCGAAAAATGTCGGTCGCTGACATTTCTGTCTGGCTCTGCTCAGAATTGAAATATAAAAACTGTTGGCGATTGAAAGAACGGCTAAACCTGTTCAAGCACTATCATTATTCTACTTGTTTGTTTTGCATTAAACAATATCATTTAGACATTCCTACCGTGAAAAAGTCGAGTTTTGTCGGCAGCGGAAGATGTCGTTGCGGCGTGTTAGCCCATTCATACTCATAGGAGTTGACAGATTAAAGGGCCCGAAAGGACGACTGTCGCCCTGTGTCACCAGAAATAAACTCTTTCAATCAATCACTTGGCATGTCTGCCAGACAAAAATTTTCGGCGACCAAAATTTTTTACATGAGTACAGTATGAATGCGGCTTTACAGAGATCATATTAGCTTCTGTGTTCCTCTGGCGTCCCATTTATAGAAGTTTGTTTTAATGTTTAAGTACAGGGATTTTTTCGGGCCCAAAAATCGTCGTTAAGGAGGTCCGATACTGTAGGTTCTAAGCCCTGTACACAAAAAATAAATAAGTGTAAACTACGCGTAAACCGATGACTATAAAACTGTGGCCAGCTGACTATAAAAACTATGAACGTTTGAGCAAGGTTATTATGTCAATCGCATTGTTACACGCAATCAAAAGAGTAATTTCATACTTGGATGGGGCTAAACAGGCCAACATGTTTAAAAAAATTAGTCTTCCTTTCATAAATTTTTTGTTTATTTTCATCTCGACTTCTTGGTCTGATTAAAGGCAGTGTTCCTAAAACGCGTGTTCTGCTTGTTCTTTTGCATTTTTTATGTTCGCTTGCTTTGTCGGTCCCTCAATTATTCAGCCCAGCCGGAAGAAGTAAAATAGGTCTACATCGGTGTGTAGTAGCGGGCGCGGCGTGGCAGCGTAGCGCTGCCATTCTTAACTTCAGTTTTACGCGGTAGCTCAAAAAGTATATTCTGAAATTGATTAGGCGCTCTGGACAGACACTACAAGTGTTGCCAGAATACACTTTACAAGGTATGGGCGACCATTTTTAATAATTCGCGCTATGACAACGAAAATACGCTAAAAAGGCTGATAGCATGACCGGACATGACAATTCAGGCAAAAACCCATTCGATTTCATTAAAAATTAGAAAAATGCGATTAAATAACAGCCCCTTGCGAAGGACTTTTCTATGACGCACTTGGTACCATTTTTAGTTATGGGCAATGTATTTGAATAACTCGCGCTACAAGAAAAAGTTTATGCTAAAACGGCATAGCATGACCGGATGCCATAAATTACGCAAAAAACCGCACTTGATTTCATGAAGAATTAGAGAAATTCGGGTTTAAAACAGTTTGTTGTGTGAGCCGCGCAGTATAGTATTTAGCATTTGGTCGCACGTTTCAACGGGGACTGATTTTCTGTGGCGCGATTTACGAAGATGCAACCCGCTTGATTGTTTAAAATCTACTAGAAGGCTGTGAATATCCGTAACACAGCTAAATTAATGCGAAAAAGTATGATTGCAAGCGTTGCATAAAATAAAATACTGAAATGGCAAAAATTAAGGGTTACAGGAACTTCAACACCGTTTGTGGGGTTAACGATAAACAGCAGAAAGCCAATTCTTGTATCATTCGAAAGCCTGAAGTCTACTGTACTCAGAACCGATTGAAATCCTTTCGCCGATTTTGTCGTTTTTTACACAACAATCAGGAACACGAAAATTAGTCCACGAAAATGCCGATTTTCAGTAGTTAAGAAAGAATCCAATTTGTAGGGACCGCGTCAAACTGCGCTAAGAAAAAGAGTGGTGCTGTATACATTGTAGGTAACAAGTTACGCTGATTTAAAATCCGATTGAAATCAATTTGAATCAACTCTCCTTTCATTAGAAAATGGACGTTGAAGAACAACGAATTCAGTTTTTGCGAAAAAAAATGCTCTTTAACGGCTGAATTATGGTTCAAAATGCATTCTTCCGATAGCTCATACTCTGTTTCATATAAATACACACTTCCTACCATCAATAACTGAACACAAAAAAGAATTTGCGCTTGAAGTTGCGAAAACCATTTTCGGACCATAATTTGGCCGTATTTTTGTATTTTCTAAACGGCGCAGCGGGACGTACCTTGCCCATTCCTAACTTTACTGTACTTTTGCCATAGTTTCTTTCGGCGGTCTGGGTTGGGCTTTACATCGACTACTTGCAGTCGCTTCAACCGGTTTCGAACCCACAAACAACCGCTATCACAGATGCCGGGGCCGCCGTGACACACAGTATAGCGTAAACTACCCGTGGCCAAGACGCGACTAGAAGGGGAAACTAAGCAGTACAAAGGGCAAAATGAAGAAAATGAGCGCAACAGCTCATGCTGGAAACGATTGCTTGTCGCAAAATTGTTTCATTTAATAAGTCAACTCAAAATATAAAAAATCTTACTTTCTGTAGGGATGGCCAAAGCACGTTCGCGCGACGCGGAATAGAAAATACAAAAACACTGCCAAAAAGTGGTCCAAAAATGGTTTTTGCAACTTCAAGCGCAAATCCTTTTTTGTGTTCTGTTATTGAAAGGAGGATGTGATGTATTTATATGAAACAGAGTGTGAGCTATCGAATAAGATGCATTTTGAATCATAATTCGGCCGATAAAGAGCATTTTCCTCTCGAAAACTGAATTCGTCGTTTTTCAATATCCATTTTCTGCTAAAAGGAGACATGATTCAAATTTTTGTTCAACCAGATTTGAAATCAGCGCAACTCGTTTCCTATTTAGCACCGCTTTTTTTCTTTCCACACTTTAGCATGGCCCCACAAATTTGATTCTTTCTTAACTACTGAAATTGGCATTTTCGTGGATTTTTTGCATGTTCCTCGTTCTTGTGAAAAAACGACGAATTCGGGGCAAGATGTTCAAGCGGTTCCGTGTACAGTAGACTTCAAGCTTTCGACTGATATAAGAATTGGCTCTCTGCTCTTTGCTGTTAACCCCACAAACGGTGTTGAAATTTCTGTAACCCTAAAATTTTTGCCATTTCTGGCTTTTATTGTACCCAACACTTGCAATCATACTTTTTCGCATTAATTTAGCTGCGCGACGAATATTCACATCTTTCTAAATAGTACATTTTAAACAATCAAGTTGGTTGCACCTTCGTAAATCGCGCTATAGAAAATCAGCCACAGCTGGGACGGCGACCAAGTTATAAACACTAATTTACGCGATTTGACCCACGCGGCTGTTTTGAACACGCATTTCTCCAATTCTTCATGAAATTAACTGCGGTTTTTTGCGTAAATAATCGCATCCGGTCATGCTATTGCCGTTTTAGCATAAATTTTTGCTCGTAGCGCCAGTTATTCAAATCTGTTGCCCATAAAAAATGGTACCAAGTGCGCCATACAAAAGTTCTTCACAGATGGATGTTTTTAGATTGCATTTTTCTTATTTTTCATGGAATCAAGAGCGGTTTTTTGCGTAAATTATCGTATCCGGTCATGTTATCGGCGGTTTTAGCATAATTCTTTTGCTGTAGCGTGAATTTTTGAAATCCATTGGCCATACCTACTTTATGCAAGCGCATCACTGGCAAGTTAAAGCTGCAGAACTCGTATTCCATTTTCCAACTTTTCAACTATTCAACTTCTATATTTTCCATTTTCCAACCTTCCAACTTCTTGCTGGGGTGGGGACGAGGCGATTTGTGTCCGCCCGCGTTTTTTGAGGATATACACTTTTTGGCGCGTATACAAAGAAATCGCCTCCCCAGAAAAACGGATGCGGTAAGGACGTGCGGTACGCTGTGGTACACAGAGGTACACCAAGTGTAGCGGGCTTTCCAATGTCACAAATCGCCTCCCAGAAAGTAGGAAAGTTGGAAAATCGCTAGTTACTCGATAAGAGAAGGGAAATAAGCAGTACTAATGGCAATATGAAGAAAATGAGCGCTACAGTTCATGCTGGAAACGATTGCTTGTCGCAAAATTGTTTCATTCAATAAGTCGAAATACAGTATAGATAAAAAAAAATGTCCCATCGCTTTTTCGGCCTTCACTCAAACGTTTCGTTCTCAGTCACTTCTTTACCGATTTGGCTGAAATTTTCAGCAAAAATTATCAACATGGTTGGCTAAATATTCTGCAAGTGTGGTGCCAAAATTCCGACTCATACTGGTTTTATTACCCGAAAACCAGGAATGAGGGTGGTCCACGCAAATTTAATTTTTTTCGGCAATACAAGGAGTACAGGCCTGAAACTTGCAGGAATGATTGGTGTTGCTATTGGGCATAACATACTAAGCGGGCAGCCCTGTAGCTCAACGGGCACTAAAATGGGGGAATTTTAAAAACATGACGAAATATGACTTTTCTTTGTAAAACCGACAAAATGACGATTCTAAAGATTTTCAATTTTCAAAAAACGCTGCAGGGATGGTTACTATGGTGTGGAACAGAGCTTAAATATCAGGTTCATTTATTTGTCGAACTTCCTGCTACAATCTATGTTGATTAACAACAGATTCAGTGCTTTGATTCTAGAAGGTGCAGATTTCTTAACTATGGGATTTTCACTCATGTTTTTGAAATTCCCCCATTTTAGTGCCCTTTGAGCTACAGGGCTGCCCGCTTAGTATGTTATGCCCAATAGTAACAACAATCATTCCTGCAAGTTTCAGGACTGTACTCCTTGTATTACCGAGAAAAAATAAATTTGCGTGGACCACCCTCATTCCTAGTTTTCGGGTGATAGAACCAGTATGAGTCGGAATTTTGGCACCACACTTGCAGAATATTTAGCCAACGATGTTGTTAATTTTTGCTGAAAATTTGAGCCAAATCGGTTAAGAAGTGACTGAGAACGAAACGTTTGAGTGAAGGCCGAAAAAGCGATGGGACATTTTTTTTGATCTATACTGTATATAAAATCTTACTTTGTGCAAGTCCATCCCTGGCAAGGTAAAGCTGAAGAAGTCGTATTCTGTGGCCTTGCACACAGACTCCCTTTGCCTTCCCATCCCACGATGCTACCCATTTATCTACTTGTCATCACTGCCTTTCGGTGGCCTGACAACAAGCCTAAATCTAAGCTAACATAGATTCGGAGTCGGGTTTTGACTGTAAACCGGTTATTATTTGTGTTTCAGCATAGATCTCAGCAGTCGATTTCTAAATTGCAGGCAGCGTCAGTACATAGTCTAGTCACAGTGTTGACCAAAAAGAGAAAACACTGATAGAAAAAAGTTAAAGAAGAAAAGAGAAAGCACCAGTGCTATATATCAGCCTGTAAGTGAAGTTTACGAAACAAATACGTGCATGCATACCACAGATACTAAACCACGTCGACCTCCAACCATTGTTTATTGATGGTGCAACGGAAAAGGATTCACGTTCAGCGAACGTTGCCGAATTGCCCGCGTACCATACCGATATGCAATTTTTTTGCATCCTGTGATTTGTTGGTTGTTCTTGTGCATGTTTTCCTAATTTCCAAATTGTTGAGAAACATTTTCCATATTTTATATTTTCCATTTTCCAACTTTTCCATTGTGCCCGCCCGGCCCGACACTTTTTTATTATCTATTAAAGAAAAATACAGACAGGAGTGTTAGTAAGGGCCGTCCCCAAAAATTACATACTGTTGTTAGGGGAGGGATTCACCAAATCATTACTCATATTACGGTGGGGCGGGGAGGGTCGGAGATTTATTACGAATTTTTTAGCTTGCAATATAAAAAAAAATTGCAGGCGTTAGAATTATTATTAGAAAACACACAAAGAAGAAAGGGCGTGTACCTATAAATCCTGGTTTTGAACGTTTGGTATGTATTTTTTCGATTTCTTTTAGATTGAAAGTCTGTTAGAGATCAAGGGATCAGGTGTAGCTGGGGGGGGAAATCAGGAACCGATCCCAAACAGAAATTAATGTGTTTAATAATCATAATTAATTATAAATTAACGATTTCTATCGATAAATATCGATTATCGAAAATTTTTTTGGCAAAATTCCAAAATTTCAAAATCGTCCGAAATGGTCATGTCATATCTCATTTGAAAGCCCTTCGCCTGGCGAGTCTAATGATCACTAAATCAGTATAGGAAACGCCCTGGGGGGCCTGTTTTGCCAAATATAAAAGTACGCCTAGAGACGCATCAGTATAGGCACGCTCCAGAGGGCCTGTTTTCCAAACATAAAAATACCCCTAGAGTAGAGATGTGCACGGGCCGGGCATGCCCGTCAACGATTTTGGACGGGCCGGGCCGGGCACTATTTTCAGGCCCCCCGGGCCGGGCCGTGCCCGATTTTGATGCCCGTCGGGCATATATAAAGAACACCAGAATACAAAAAAGAACACCTTGATTAGCTTAGCATTACCCCAAATGAATTCACCATATGCAGAATTATTTTAACAGTAATTTCAGCCTTGGTGCCGTTCGTACACAAGCCTTTACCCCACCTGCCGACGAACTTAATTTTAAGCCTCAATTTGGAGCTCAAGCTTAGATTCAAGTGCACACTTTGATTTATAGGGTTGAGCTTCTGCGTCTGGCTTTAAAAAGGGTGTCAACCACTGCCCTGGATATGTAATGTACATTGTGTATGACATGACATCAATGACCCCAATAAACAATATATACCCCAACAAAAAACCCCAATATCAATTCCTGGAAAACAACCCAATACCAGTTCGCACTCTAATTAAAAGAAGGCATAAATTTAAAATTCGCTCTTTTAAAATGCCCATTTCCAAAGCTTAACAGAAATTTAGCTTTTAATCTGAAAATTCATGCGAAATTTCCGAAAATTTAGTAAGACAAAGCAAAATTAGCGGGCCGGACAGGGCCGGGCCGGATTTTGGGCGGGCCGGGCCGGGCCGGGCACCATTTTCAGGCCCCCCGGGCCGGGCCCGGCCAGATTTTGATGCCCGCCGGGCATGGCGGGCCGGGCATGCCTCACCTGATCGGCCCGCCGGGCCGGGCCGGGCCGGAAAAAAGGTGCCCGTGCACATCTCTACCCTAGAGCCACGCATCAGTAGAGGCACGCTCCAGAGGGCCTGTTTTCCAAATATAAAAATACCCCTAGGGGGACGCATCAGTATAGGCACGCTCCAGAGGACCTGTTTTCCAAATATAAAAATACCCCTAGGGGACGCATAAGTACAGGGCACGCTCCGGAGGGCCTGTTTTAAAAACATAAAAATACCCCTAGGGGACGCATCAGTATAGGCACGCTCCGGAGGGCCTGTCTTCCAAACATAAAAATACCCCTAGAGACGCATCAGTACAGGGCACGCCCCTTAGGGCCTATTTTCCAAATATAAAAATACCCCTAGGGGTACGCATCAGTATAGGGCACGTTCCGGAGTCGTACAGTCATGAAAGTTAATTAATTAATATATAATCCATTTCTGACCTTCCCTGATTTCCCCCCCCCCCCAGCTACACCTAACCCAGATCAAGTTCTATTCGGTATTATACAGTATAGATAAAAAAAATGCCCCCTCGCTTTTTCGGCCTTCACTCAAACGTTTCGTTCTCAGTCACTTCTTTACCGATTTGGCTCAAATTTTCAGCAAAAATTAACAACAAGGAGTACAGTCCTGAAACTTGCAGAAATGATTGGTGTTGCTATTGGGCATAATATGCTCAGCGGGCAGCCCTGTAGCTCAAAGGTCACTAAAATGGGGGAATTTCAAAAACATGAGTGAAAATCTTATAGTTAAGAAATCTGCACCTTCTAGAATCAAAGCACTGAATCTGTTGTTAATCAACATAGATTGTAGCAGGAAGTTCGACAAATAAATGAACCTGATATTTAAGCTCTGTTCCACACTATAGAAACCACCCCTGCAGCGGTTTTTGAAAATCCAAAATCTTTAGAAGCGTCATTTTGCCGGTTTTACGAAGAAAAGTCATATTTAGTCATGTTTTTGAAATTGCCCAATTTTAGTACCCTTTGAGCTACAGGGCTGCCCGCTTAGTATGTTATGCCCAATGGCAACACCAATCATTCCTGCAAGTTTCAGGCCTGTACTCCATGTATTACCGAAAAAATAAATTTGCGTGGACCACCCTCATTCCTAGTTTTCGCGTCATAAAACCAGTATGAGTCGGAATTTTGGCACTAAACTTGTATAATATTTAGCCAACCATGTTGTTAATTTTTGCTGAAAATTTGAGCCAAATCGGTAAAGAGGTAACTGAGAACGTAACGTTTGAGTGATGGCCGAAAAAGCGATGGGACATTTTTTTGATCTATACAGTATCTACCAAACGTTGCTAAAGGCTGCTAGAAAGCTTCCAGATGCGGTTTTAAGCCAGAGAAATCAATTTTGGCAACTACGCACCAAAGCCGAAATTTATCAAATTTTTCTGGAATGTTTTGATTTTTTGACGGTGTTTCTGTTAGAAAAGTGTTTTTTTTGGCAATCTTTCGTCGAAAATTTGATTTTTACTGCAAATTTTTGAATTTTATCCGAAAATTTCGAATTTTTCGCCAAAATTTTGGGCAAAAATTTAAATTACCCGCCAAATTTGAATTTCACACCGAAAATTTGCACCTATATCCAGGCAACTACGTACGGAGACCTGAGAAACTCCCCCTGAACCGCCGACCATGCACATGTATGGTGAAAACGTTTCCTCAGCATCAATGGGCTGCACAAATCGTAAATATGAGTTACTGTAATTACCGTATCACGAGTTACGGTATTGTTTAAAATCGACCCCTTTCGCTTGTTTCTTAACGGATTTTTACCGGAGTTTCGTTTTCAACCTAAGCCTACGCCTGATCCTGAACCTAAGCCTAAGAAACAAGCGAAACAGCCTGATTTTCAGAAATGCCGTAGTCGGGTAAACTGTAGTTACAGTAGTTATAGTTATCATTTTTGTATCCATTGATGCTCATTAAACGTTTTCACACCAAGCACACAGTGCCCGAGCACAGCACATTTTAGACAGGTAAACTAGAGGAACGCCTCTAAAATCGTAGAGCGACCAAGCACCGCATCCTTAGTGTGGAAACGTTTCCTGAGCATCAATGGACTTAAAAACGGTAAACATAGGTTACCGTACCCGAGTGATGGTATTTTTAAAATCATCTTATTTCGCTCATTTCTTAGCTTCACGCTCAGGCTTAGACTTAGGTTCAGGCTTAGGCTTTGGCTTAGGTTCAGGCTTAGGCTTACGTTCAAAAATGTTGTAATGCGCGATACGGTAGTTACAGTAATCTATATTTACTGTTTTTTGCCGTCGACTGATGCCCATGAAAAGTTTCCAGACCAAGGTTACGGTGCTTGGTCCCTGTACGATTTTAGGTAGGTATACTGCAGGTATGCCTTTTTGTATTCGGAAAACAGGCCATCCGGTGCGTACCCTATAAAGATGCGTCGGCCAGACTAATTAACGATTTGGCCGGCTACTGAGGGACCTCAATTGTTAACTTTTACTGCCGCTTCAGGTAGTAATTATACGACAAAAGCTGAGAGATGCTTTTCAATTTGGTCAATTCTTCTGTACCTACTCTAAAATCTAACAAAAAACCACTTTTGTTTCATCTGTATGCCCAAAGGCTTGTAACCGAGAATATACGCTGTAGTTTTCAGTAAAGCAAACTGCAGTAATGTACTAAACAATCTAGCATTGCAGAAAGTTTCACTAAATTTGTGCCCTTTTCGGCAACGCAGAACATACCTATATTTCTACTGTAGCTAAATCTCCAAAAAAATGAAATTCGGGTGGGGATAGCCAAATAATTATGTAATTAGGGCAGGGGGGTTAGAAAATTATTACGACCCATTACCATTGGGGAGGAGGGTCCGAAAATGGCCAAAAGTGCGATTACGTAATTTTAGGGTTGCCCCTTACAGCGAAAAATACCGGATTATCCTAAAAGTGATGAAAAGTAAGAAGAAAAAACAGCGAGATTTCAAGAAAGTGCAACTGAAAGTGGGAAAGAAGCTGAAGAAACCGAATGAAACGGCCACCTCTTTTAAAAGCAAACAACTGGTCATTGTCGAGCAGCTAAAGGAAGCGTCGCAGTTTGGAGTCGAGAGCAACCAACCGACAGTCACTGCCTCGTCTGCTGCCCCTCTTTCTGTCAGTCAGCGTGGTGGTGGCTGATGTAAAGTTGGTTTTGTTCTAGGGCTGGTGTCAGCAACTGAGCAATCACTTCAACAGTAACATGCGGAAGGATGCGTTGAGTAGTGTCCGCAACTGGGTGCAGCAGAATCCGGAGACCGTAGCCGCTCACCTCCACACCCTGCTGCCGGCGCTGGGAGGTCGCTTGACCGACGGTCAGCTGAGCGGCAGACAGGTGTGCGGCGCGTTGGCTGCCGTTCTGTCGGGGCTCTCGGAGACTCAGTTGGCCCCTCACTTCCGGCTGCTGGTAGCGCATGTGGCATGCGCCTTGACGCACGTGCGCGCCTCCGCCAAACAGGCCGCGCTTTCCTGTTTACGTTCGATGCTGCTGTGCGCTCCTCAGCTCTGCCGCACCGACCATCAACTGGCCGTTGTTTTTCTCGACTTTATCGCTTCTCTGGCTAATGCCCACCAAAAAGCTTGGTCGGTTCAGCAGGATGATCGGTGGAAATTGGTTGAGACTGTGCTCCAGTTCTTCAGAGTGCAATTGCAACAATCAACAACAACAACTGATTGTTCTACTTTGCTGATTAGTGTCTCTGTCGAAGACCACTCGTACAGAGTTGAAAACAAGTCTTCTGATGTTGACCGGGCTGTAGGTCCGTTCGATTTTCCAGTGCTGCATGTGTCACGAAAGAACACAGCTCAGCTGTGGCTTGACAGTTGTGCGAATTTGCGTTTGTGTCTGTCAAAAGTGGTGCCATTCTTGGACAGCGTCTGGACCGAAGTAACCGCTAGAGACTGGAATCCTCTGGAAGACGCTGGTTTATGCGCGTCCGAGTTGAATGTGCTTGTGACGATTCTTCAGTGCTATGACTTACTGTGGAAACAGGTGGATAAACTGTTGCAATCCAGCAGTGGTTCATCTGAGATCGACAGTTTGAGGAGTGAAATCAGATATGTGATGACAGAAAATTTTGCTGCGCGTTACAGGCGCATGTATCCCTGCGGTTTACAAGTTCCGGCCCAATACAGATCTGTGACGGAAACTGTGCGCATGATCAACCGTTATCTCAAGAACTTTTTGAGTTCTGTTGCCATGTTTCGGGAATAAAATCTTGATTTTGAAAACGTGTTGCGATAATCGTGAGCTGTATCAGTCGGCTTAACTACCTCGATATGTTCTTAAGTAATTTTAGTAGGTTGGGTATTCTATTCCCTGATTAGCATAGCTATCGCGCTTTGTTGTGTCCTCTCAGGTCGGGACCATGTTCCAACCATGATCAACTTTATGAAGCTGTTGTTGCGCTAATCAACTTAACGTTAGCAGTTCAGTATTTTGTGATGATTTCTTGCAGTGGCCAGCCAGTTTCCTGAGTAACGCACCCGTAACTAGCTTTTTTTGGTCTAAAATATAAAAAAATATAATTGTTTTACGTATTTAATGATATGTTGTACCTACTGAAATACGATTTTTCGCCTAGCTGAGCAAGTATTGGGGTTTTGAGGGTGCTAGGTAATTCGGATTGGCTACTGAGTTTTCTGGTATTGCTCGCAAATCGCGCTCTTCTTTGAAGCAGCAGTTGTCTCGTTCTCTGGGGTGGGTTTGCTGTCGGCACCGCTAGAAACGTGCATATAACGTGCGCTCTTGGATTTTCAATATCGAGTAAGTGTAGAGTGCACAAGGAGCAAACGACTGGTCATTTTACAGAACAACCTGTTAGCGACTGAGGTCACTAAAAGCTTACGGTGTAGTTAGAAGAACGGACAAGTTGTTTCTTTCAGTGTCTGTCAGATTTCTGTTTAGTCCACGGCACTGCAGAACGTGGAGCGCCTGAGTAGCGGCAGTCGGTCAGTAATGAGAGTAGTTGACTAATGCCATCATTAGAGCATGTATGTGAAGGAAGAGACTAATTTCAACGTTCGATTGTCTGCAATCGACCAGACCAGTAATTGCGGTTGTTTCAGCCGGTGGTGCGATACTCAGCTGACCACGATGCTTTACTGCCCCGCAGAGCTGCCGTTCAGCACGATTTGGTTCAAGGGCGCCTTCAATCCCTGCTTCTTTGACTCGCTCGAATCACTCTTGCTGGCGCTGATAATGGGAGTGTGCGGTGGCTTCGAAATCAGAATGTATTGGCGCTACGGTACGCACCTCGACCGCGCTCTGCTCGGTGAGTGGTGATTGGTGTTGGTGGTGGTGTTGATGGGAGGAGTTGGTTGTAGGAGCTCCGCCCATTCTCTACATCGCGCAGTTAGTGCTGAGCGTCTTTCTCTTAATCATTCATCCTCTGCGTCTGGCATTCCGCTTTATGGCGCGCGTGTACGGCTACATGGTGCTGAGGGACTTGGTGGGCACTGTGGTCTGGGCTCTCAGTGCCATTCTCATCTACGTCGAGCGCAACTACGACCTCCCCACTCAGCCGCTCAGAGGACACAGCATTTATCTCAACGTCTTCTGGGGTCTCGCGCTCGCCGTAGACACCCTCTACTTCGCCAACTGGAACGGCACCAAGTGGTACTTCAAACTGAAAAAGTCAGCTTCTCCACTCTTTCTTTCCTCTACTTAGACTTTACGCTTCTATCCTGAAAGACAGGGAATGATAGAATTTCAGAATCCTGCCTAAGACCGACCCAGGTGGTGTCAGGGTGAGCCTTGCCGCACTTCATAAGTGCAACTAGGCATAGCTTTAGCCTAAGGTCGGGTTTTCTTTGATGATTGCCTATAAAACGGAGAAAAACGCTGTATCTAAATGGTGGAACTGATTATGTCAGGTGTATTTATTTGTCATACAATACCCCTGGCCAAGTCTGCTGCGACTTTTAAGCCTGTTCTCTGAAAATCGATAGCCTTTATAAACTATGGGATTCTCAAACCTATGTCATTTCTGCCCATTTTTGTGTTCTTTTAGAAGACTCCCCATTGCTTCCACAAGCTAGTGCGATATGCATTCACGCAATTTTTTAGCAAAACCATGAAAATTTAATCAAAATCGATGCAAAATCGCTTGAGAATGCCGTTTAGTAAGTCGAAAAAATCAATGTAACGTATTGTTATCTAAATCTACGTAACGTATACTGTAGAAGTTCAGCCTCGGGCGGGCGTACTGCTCCCTTTCGTCAGCCGAGGGAGGCCCTCGCCGAAAATTTTCTCAACCTTTGTTGAGAAATTTTCTGTAGATTTGGCGACTTGTTTTGGGAAATCGGCATACTCTCTCCGTCACAACACACCGCTTCCATTTTCCCGCCCGTGTCTGAATTTCTAAGAACGTGACATTAAGTGCTTATGTCTCAAAAGTTTTAGTTTGCTAATGCAATGGCAGCTACGGATCCGGTACCCATTTACCTACTTGCTATCCATACATCAGGGCATACATTTAACAGCTCCGGGCCGACCTGGGGGGTAGGGGGTTTTCCTCAGGTGGGGGGTCGATGGGGGTTTCGCCCAGAGGGGGGTCCCATATTTCAAAAAGCTCAAAAACGCCTGGAAATGCGTTTTTCACGTTTTTTTCAGTAAGGACGCTAAAAATCACTATTTTAAGCTGCCAAATAGCGTTTTAGAGCGAAACACAAGCAAAAATGACAAAAAGTCTCAATCTCAATCTCAGATTGGTTGCATTTTCTTGACCTGGTTGGTCAGGGAATTTTTACTTTGGTCATGGATAAGTCAGGGAAAGGTCAGGGAATTTTGCTATACAAAAGCCGCACGAACCGAACCCTGATACATGGGCCGGAAAAATCCGGAGAGGGTCTGGAGACCTCGGAGGGGGTGGGGGTGGTTTCGAAAATGTAAAAACGCCTATTTTGCCTTAAATAAGCGAAACTTTTTCCCTCCGGGAGGGGGATATGGCTGGCCGTGGGGGTAAACCCCCTTACCCCCGGCTCATGTATGTTGCCATCACTCACCGGCCTTCGACCGTTAGGGGTTGGACCATACATGTAGCATGTCATCCGCCCAAGGGGAGGGAGGTTAGGGGGTCTGGCGCCGGCCGGGAAGGTCTGAGTCCAAATTTTGGCAGCCGGTGGAATCGGAGGGGGGGGGTCGGGAAAAATTGTCCTGGGGGTTCCCATCCGGGGGGGCGTCTGGTCTAAGTCCGGTGGGGGGCAGACGGGCAAAAAGGGGGCTGAGGGGTTGGTCCCCCTCAAGCTCTGACGTACCCCCTTCAGCCGGCCGCTACCCCCCTCAGGAATTTTTTGGAAGAATATTGTATAGAAAATTATGGTAAAAATATGCCTGGGTTAGGTGTAAATGAGCTCAGAATAGCTTATTTTAGCTTATTTTAATGAAAAATAAGCCAAAAAACCTTGATTTTAGCCAAAAAAACGGACTTTTTGGCTTACCACCCTCTCAGCCCCCCCTCAGAAGCTCCTACCCCCTCAGCCACCTCAGGAATTGAAAATTCTAGCCCCATCAGCCGAAATGCTAGCCCATGTCTGGTGGGGGGCAGAGCCCAGACCCCTCCCTGTTACATGTACTACTGGTTGGTGCATACATGTAACAGGTCATCCGCCGATGGGGGTTGGGGGGTCTGGCGCCGGCCGGGGGGGGGTCTGAGCCAGAATTTTGGGAGGGGGGTAGGGTACTAAAAAACGCTCAAAAAACGAAAAAATCGAAATTTTTGGGCTAAAAATCGCCAAAAATCGCTAATTTGGGCTGAAATACAGCTAAAAGGTGCTGTTTTGCAGGCGATTTTGGCAATTTTTGTGTCTGAAATTGTAAAAAAAATGCAAAAATTTGCTCAAAAATTTACTTGCCAGAAAAATCGGAGGAGGGGAGGGTCGGCGAAATCGTCTGGGGGGGTTGGTGCCCGTCCGGGGGGGTCTGGCCTAAGTGGGGTGGTGGGCAGACCCCCCTGTTACATGTATGGGTTGGTGCAGTTTGTGTAGGAGTGGGTGTGCGTTTCAGTGACGTGGACGTGGCGATGCTGGTCTTGTTTATTGCTCAATGGTTGTGCGAGTGTGTCATATTTATCATCGGCATGAAGGCTCCAGGAATGGTCTCCAATCGTCAACGCAATCAATACATCTATCGACCGATGGACGAATCGCCCAAGGTGAGTCTCATTGACTATTCATAAGTGATGTGATGAGTCTTTGCAATTGTTCTCTTAGTACGGCTCTCTGTCGGCCATGTCCAGCGGCGGCGACGGGCTGGGCGCCAGTCGGTCCGACATCAGCATGGGCACCTCTTTCGACCAGTCGGTGAACGGCATGCGCCAGGCCCTGCAGGCCGGGCGTCTGGTCGATCAGTTGGACAAGTTGGCTCGCCAGTCGCCACAAACCACCGCCACTGCAGCCAAGAAACGGGAGAACGAACGCCGCAACCGCTACTGGAACGTGCTGCCCTACGACTACAACCGCGTGGTACTGCAGACGGCCGACGAGCACGACTACATAAACGCCAGTTGGGTGGTGATGCACGTTCCGGGACTGGACATGCAGAACCAATACATCGCCACCCAAGGTCCCACTCCCGACACCATCCACGATTTCTGGTTGATGGTCTGGGAACAGCGCGTGCCCATTATCGTCATGCTCACGGAGCTGGTCGAGAACAACGTGCGTAAGTGCGAGCAGTACTGGCCGGAACTGAATGCCTCGATCGAACTGCCGCAAGGACTGGTGGTCTCCTGCAGCCACGTCGAGCGACAGGGCAAGTTGTACACACTGCGCGAGTTCTACTTGATCAGTCTGCAAACGCAGCACGAGTGGACGGTCCTTCAGTTGCAACTGCACGGCTGGCCCGACCACGGCGCTCCTAAGGACACCAAGAAGATGGAGGCGTTCTGGCGCGCTGTTCGACAGCGCATGCCCCAGCGTCGCTTGGCTGTCGAGGGCACGCAGACTATATCGCCTCCAGTGATTGTGCACTGCAGTGCCGGGGTGGGCAGGTAAGCTTGATGACCGGCCGGCCGCGCCGTGTTTAGTTGATTAGTTGTAGAACAGGAGCCTACATTCTTATGGAGACGCTGATATTCCTGATAGAGGCAGAGGGCCCTTTGAGACCGGTGGAAATCGTCAAAGCTTTACGACAACAGAGAATGGCCACCGTACAGACCGACGAACAGTTTATCTTCGCTTGTCGGGTTGCCCTTGCCTATTACGATCAGACCAGCAAACAGCGGCGCTAAGTGATGTGTTGCCATTGTTAGTTGTTACTAGGGTTCCGACGATATATCGATATCGATATCGAAAAGTCGATATATCGACCCTTTTCCCAATATCGATATCGATATCGCGATATTTCGCATCGATATTTTCGATATTTTTTGAGTGGAAAATCAGGAAATAAAACAAAACTGACACAAAATTTATTTCTCTGGAACAGTAAAAACAGTTTTTCCTGAACAACTCAGAAATCGATTCTATAGTCAAAACGTAACAGTGGTATGATAGCTCTCAGAAACATCAATTTCTCGCTATTCTCAGATTTCTGACAGCAACGCTTTGGTTCTTGGCATACATGGGCCGAGGAGTGTCCAGGGGGTGCGCACCTTCCAACTTGGGCTCGATCCCCCAAACGACCCCACCCACCCACCTGAAGCCGACTTGTGTTCCTGACCCACCCACCAAAATCGCCGCGACCCCCCAAACCGGCAGGCCCACCCACAAATTTTAGTATTTTGACTACCCCCAACCCATTTTTCCGGCCCATGTACTGTATGGTTCTTAAATATCTGCAGCAACACTGAAGATCTGCTCACTCCGCACACTTGAAGCAGGAGGGCAGAAGTAGACATGAACTACTAGTATTTCGACTGAACGGTGGTACATTTTTAAATCCTGAGGGGTACCGCCGGCTGATGGGTGGTTGAAAAGATGATGAGCAACAAAAGTCCGACTTTTTACTGAAATCAAGGTTTTTTGGCATATTTCTCATTAAAATTATTTAAAATACGCTATTCTGTTTGAGCTCATTATGCCTAATGACGGTGGGGCATCGGTCTGCAGGGTCAACCTTTTCATTGAAGGGGTTCAGAAGGGCTACTACCTTTTCTGCGATTCACTACTAAATTGATATCAGATCGCTGATTGCATCAGTGCTTGACTGATAAGCAGCGAGAGCAGTTTGCTCTTTCAAATTTTCACATTTTCATGCATGACTATAAATATCGATATCGATATCGATCGATATTGAACTGAAAATATCGATATCGATATCGATATCGAATATCGACAAGTTTTGATATCGTCGGAACACTAGTTGTTACCTTTGAAATTCTCTTTGCTACTTGCCTCGTGTCTGTGCTCGACTACGGTCCCTCCCTGCCTGGTCGCTAGACCAGTTTGTGCTAGTCTTTGCACACCGTTATATCTGCGTATTTTGTTTGTTTAGCTCAACCTCGCGTCACGCGTTTGGTGTTGTGCTCGTACGTACTCGCTGTATTATGTGTGTCTCTGATTGTCGGCTGTTGATATGATCTTGCTACTGAGTGCGTTTCTGCAGTTTACGAAGTTTAAGTTATTGATCATGCAATTGTTTTTGTCTTCGCAGATTTTCTTGTCTGTATCGAGTTGGAAGTTTCAGGTTGGGTGCCTTTGATTTCGCAATCTTGCGTAGAAGGAATCGTTTGATCGAACGTCGTCAATTGTGAAGCTATCGTTTGTGTAGTAAAGATCTGTATGCTCACGGAGGATTCACTCTGCTTCTAGCTGCTTTCGGTTGCCTCATCGCATTGTCGTATCTAAGTTGTTCTTGGTCTTTGAGCTTGTTTGCTTTTTAAGCCATGTATTGTGAGCCTAACGTTACGGTCTTTGTACTCTGGGTGGACAGTGGCATCGGCCATTGCTTCCTGGACACCTTGTTTGGCTTGGGCTTGAGCGTACTTATGCTTGTTTTCGGGGGCTTGCAATGGCTAATGTATTATCGGCATGGCACCCCAGTTGCAGCCGATTTGAAGCCGCAGTCTGTGCTATATTGGCTGCATCAGCTTTTGCACTTTGTTATGGCCTTTTTGCCAGTGGCGTCCATTTCTGTCGAGATCTGGCTGGTGCGGGACGTTGTTTATGGACATAGCATCTTTGCGTGTCTTGTCCAGCTGGTTACGTGGCTGAAGTCAGCTATCCTCACTCACAAAGAACGTCATTTTGAGTTGCCGTCGCCTCCAGTCAAAGGGCACGGTGTGGTCTTGGTCTTGTTCTGGGGACTCAACTTTGTCCAGCGCAATTTGGTATTGGTTTCTTATAACAGCTTACAGTGGTGGTGGAAACTACACGAGTAATATGGAAGATTGTATAGGCCGTGTTTGATGTGTGATTTATGGTTTCAGCACAGCCGATAAGGCAAAGTTTGGTGTTTTTGTGACTGAGTATGTGTGTTCGCTGCTGGTGTTCGCAATCGGACTGAAGGCTCCTGGGTTAGCTAGTTGGCGGCAGCGCTACCAGTTCGCTTACGGCAGCTTACCGGATGTGGAAAATGGCACTGCTCAGGTACGACACGACACCGTCACTCTAGTCTGGCTGTTATAAATAGCTGTGTTTGAAGCAATCCAGTTCTGATGGTTCCACTTTCCGCAACTTCTGGTCGAAAATCCGAGTTCTTTTGCCGTATTTATGGCCTCGAAAGAGTCTCGGTCTACAAGTGCGTGTGATTATCTGCTTTGGGTTGTTGGTTGTTGGTCGAGTAGTCAATTTATATGTCCCTCTTTATTACAAATGGATAGGTACGTGCATTATATTCAAAGACTGGTTTGGTAAAAAAGCCAGCAATTTCAGTTAACAGTTTGACTTACCCCAAAGGCGGAACAGTTACACCACTCACGTTCCGCTGGGATCTGATCGTGATGTACTGTGTACTCCGTTTCTGTCAAGGAGGTGGTATAACGGGTATGTTGTTTTACGTACTGCTGTGCCTAGGGCTTCATTTTTAGGTGGATTCCTGAACACAGCGCGACAGTTCTTTTGGATCAGAGTGCAGCAGTTCACCACAAGAGAAGTGCAGATTGAGCTATACCGACATTTACACAGGTTAGACCTACCTGGGCGTAATTTACTTATCGCAGTTACTATTTGTTTACCTTTTGTTAGTCTGTCGCTTCGCTGGCATATCGGCAGGAAAACGGGAGAAGTGTTGCGAGTGATGGACCGCGGAACCAACAGTATAAACCAGTTGCTGGCGTACGTAACTATTTTACAAAAGTTTTTTGAGACCATTTTCAGCAAGGAAGTTGTGAAAATAGGAAAATTCGTTCTACTGTAAACGTGTGCAAATTGAGCGGGCCATTCGGTCTTGAGCACTTGCCAATCGTTTGGTTTAGACAACTGATCTTCATTTAGTTTTATTGCATTGTGTGAAATCACATTAAAATCGGTTTTCGCAAAACCCCTGAAAGAACGTTAGACGGCAGTTACGTTGTTGACGTTTAGGTATATTTTATTCAACATTTTGCCGACTGTGGTGGACATTGTGATAGCGGTTACGTACTTTACTTCATATTTCAACGCTTGGTTTGGATTGATAGTGTTTCTGACGATGCTTCTCTATTTACGTAAGTTGGCGGCGACTGTAGGTAGATGTTTGCAGTACCTGAGATCTGTACCTTTTGCAGTGGTCACCTTTGCGGTGACTGAGTGGCGAACCAAGTTTAGGCGCCAAATGAATCTGCTGGATAACGAGACGCGAGCTAAAGGAGTCGACTCGTTGCTTAACTTTGAAACGGTAGGTTGCTTTTCACCTCTGCTTCGCTCGGTAAAGTCCTCCAATAGACCACTCCTCCGGCCAGAACTCCTCTGGTTGATATTCCTCCGTATCGAAATTCCTCCGTTTTAAATCCCAAAGTCGCAAAAATTGCTTACTTTTTGGAGGGCCAATATTTCGAATTCGAACTTCTTTCTTACGAGAGCTGGGACTTAAAAATTGGGGGTTTTGGGTAACTTTTTGAGCAGATTAAGAATTTCTGATCCAAAATTATTTAATAAGAAAAAAATTTCGACATGCTTTGTTTCCTCCCCCTAGCTCGTCACTAGCCCCTACCCCATTTTTTAGTTGAAAACCATTTAACACTATGTATTTGCTACAGTTTGGTATAGAATATTGTCAGCTTTGACCGGTGGTATGTGGGGACTAAGAAATTAAATAGGTAAAAGTCGCAAAAATTACATGTCATTTTTTGCGATTTTGAGCTATTCAACCTCAATTTTCTCAAAACCGGCAAGTGTACCAAACTGTAGCAAATGCATAGCACTGCATTTTTTAAATAAAAAATGTGGGTAGGGATGGTTACAGCCGAGCTATGGGGCCAAAGGGTGTCGTCGAAAAGGTTGTTTTTGCTTAAAATAATTTTGGACCAAAAATTCTTAATCTAATCCTAAAATGGCCAAAAAGCCCAAATTTTTAAGCCCCAACTCATATTAGTAAAAAGATAGGTCGAGTTTGAAATTTTTGCCCCATAGTTAATGAGACCTCAGGACTGCAGCGCCAAATCCACAAATAATTTCAGGTCTTTGTTAACGTATCAGTACGTAGAACTGCACCAAGTTACAGCTCTCTGCTCCTAACTTTTAATTTTGGGTCTGAATACCCAAACTCGATCTGACCAGGACCAGAGGGCGACTCTTAAATTCATCCGTTTAAGATTCCTCCTGATGAAATTCCCCTTAGGAATAATTGCAAATCTGAAATGGAGGAATTATTTTCGGAGGAATAAAAGACGGAGGAATTTCTACCGGAGGAATTTCCAGCCAAACCTCAGTTAATGACGGGCTTTTCAGGTAAAGTATTACAGTGCCGAAGACTATGAGGTTAGCCGCTATAGAGAGGCGATCACTAAATATCAGGTGCAGAGCCTAATCAGTACGTACAGTACAGTGCGTAATGGTTGATCTCTCAGGATGCTGAGTGGGTGTCCAGTGCGTCTCTGTCGCTGCTCAACTCCGTCCAGAACGTAGTCATAAGTTCTGGATTTCTGGCAGGCTCTCTCTTATGTGCCTACATGGTTAGCGAAGGCAACGCAAACTTGACTGTTGGGGACTACGTTCTGTTCGCCACCTACATCATGCAGCTCTACACGCCTCTCAACTTCTTGGGCACCTATTACCGGTCTGATTTAACTTTTAGTGCTGGTTGTGTGCCTCAAGTGGGAAATTTGCTTCAGCATGATACAACAGTCCTTCATCGACATGGAAAACATGTTCGATCTTCTGAAAGAATCTCAAGAGGTTGGAAGAGTATTTGTGGCAAGGAGTTGGTGACAGAGGTGCTCTGTTGCAGGTGAAAGACATACCTGATGCCCCTGACTTGCTCTTGGGCGCAGGCAAAATTGAGTTCAGAAACGTTGATTTTCATTACGCTACCGATAAACCTATCTTAAAACACGTCAGCTTTACTGTAGAGCCCGGAAAGACCGTTGCATTGGTTAGTTGGTTGCAATTTTTGCTTTTTGCTGTGATCTCATGCAGTATACAGTAGATAAAATGTCCCATCACTGTTTTCACCTTCATTCAAATCTTTCGTTCTCGGTCAGTTCTGTATCGATTTGGCCATCATTTCAGCAAAAATTCACATGACAACTGGCTGCTGTACTACCGATGCGAGAATTCGAACTGGCGCTGGTTTTATGACCCAAAAACTAAGAATCATTGTTTGTGATCTACGGAAATTCTAATTTTTCAGGTAATTCAAGGAGTACGTACGTCTTTGAAACTTACAGGAATGATTGATGTTGCCATTGGGCATAACATACTGAGCGGACAGCACTGTAGCTCAAAGGCCACTGAAATTGGGAAATTTCAAAAACATAATCGAAAATTCTATAGTTAAGAAATAGGCACCTACTGCAATTAACGCACTGAATCAGTTGTTAATCATCACAGATTAAACATCATCGCAGGAAGTGAAACAAGTGAATGAACCTGATACTTAAACTCTATTCCACATCATAGAAACCTTCAATGGTGTTTTTCGGGAATAGAAAAAGAAAATCTTCAAAATCGACACTTTACTGGTTTTACGAAGAAAAGTCACATTTAGCCATGTTTTTGAAATTCTACGATTTTAGTGCCCTTTAAGCTACAGGGCTGCCCGCTCAGTTTGTTATGCCCAATGGCAACACAAGCATTCCTTTAAGTCTCAAAGCTCTACTCTTGGAACTACCTAAAAATTAGGATTTCCGTGTACCACCGTGATTCTCAGTTTTTAGGTCATGCACCAGTAGAGATTTTCACACTAAACTTGAACCATTGTCCATTTGTAGCCAGTTTTCATGTTAATTTTGGCTAAAAATTTGAGCCAAATCGATAAAGAACTGACCGAGAGCGAAACATTTGAGTGAAGGTCAAGAAAGCTATGGAACATTTCCCTGTACTGTTTGTGTTTCTGAACAGGTAGGACCGTCTGGAGGTGGTAAAAGTACGGTGATACGTCTTCTCTTTCGTTTCTATGATGTGTTAGCGGGTCAGATTTTATTCGACGGCCAAGACATTAGTCAGGTGCCCAGCTTGTCAACTCAGTACAATCGTTGGTCAGTCATGGTCTGTGCTTCAGGTGGCTCAGAAATCGCTTCGGAAACATATCGGCGTCGTTCCACAAGACACGGTCTTGTTTAATGATACCATACGGTATACTATTGCCATGCATGGGCCGGAAAAATCCGGCGGGGTATGGAGACCTCGGGGTGGGCTCCCGAAAAAAAGGCCAAAAAACGCCTGTTTTGCCTTAAATAAGCGAAAATTTTCTCCCTCCGGTAGGGGGGAGGCGAGGGGGTGTGGCCGGCGAGGGAGAGGGGTATACCCCATACCCCCGGCCCATGTATGACTATTGCTGCAGCCAACGCGTCACACCTGATTGTATTTGTGTAGGTACAATGTTGGTTATGGTCGTGTGGACGCTTCCGACCAAGAAGTGCATGAGGCAGCGAAGGCGGCTGACATTCACGAAAAAATATTGACCTTCCCAGACGGTTGCGTTGCCGCTGTTGCTTTTCACTTTTAGGCAAGAACCAGTCAAGTGAGTGTGTTTAAGAGTATAACACTGTGGTGGGCGAAAGAGGTCTCAAACTAAGCGGCGGTGAAAAACAGCGAGTTGCAATAGCTAGGACAATCCTCAAGTCGCCTGCAGTGGTGCTGCTTGACGAGGTTGTGCTATGTCTCTCTGCCACTTACACTTGCTCTGATTGTGCAGGCAACCTCTGCTTTGGACACCAACACCGAACGCAACATCCAGGCGTCGCTGAACCGCGTTTGTTCCGATCGAACTACGGTCGTTGTTGCGCACCGCCTGTCTACGGTGATTCACGCGCATGAAATCCTCGTTCTCCAAGACGGCTCCATTGTGGAGCGCGGCCGGTTGGTCTAATCGGTGTCACCGCTGGTCTGATCGGTACTGTGTTCAGACACGACGACCTACTAGAGCGAGAGGGAGTGTACGCAGAGATGTGGGCTCAGCAGTTGAGTGCCTCGGAGCCGTCAGACAGTAAACCAAGCGAGGATTCCCACTGAGAGTGTTGTGCTTGTTGTTGTGAGGATGGTACCGTAGACAATAAAGGCCTGTTTCTGGTGGTCAAGTGAAGCGGTGTCGGTCTGCGGCGCCATTGGGTAATGTTGCCGGTTTATGAGCACAATAATGCAGTTGATGAACAATTACAAGGCGGCATGATCAAAGGCTCCGCTCTCGCGGCAAATGTC
The DNA here is from genome assembly GCA_030248155.1 of Sabatieria punctata. Taxonomy (NCBI): domain Eukaryota; kingdom Metazoa; phylum Nematoda; class Chromadorea; order Araeolaimida; family Comesomatidae; genus Sabatieria; species Sabatieria punctata. The sequence continues at coordinate 102,379 of JASANB010000842.1, read as the reverse complement.
TTTGGCTGTCTCAATTTCTGCTTCCATAACACGCCTGCACAAGCAACCAACTTTGGAAGTGTTTTCTATCATTCTGATCTAGACCGGTGCCGCTTTTTGTTTAAAGGCCATTCGTTGCCCTGTGTAAGCGGCGTGAGCTTTGCTCTCGCCGCCCCATTGCTCATTAGCTGTCGGCAACTTGCCACTCTCCATCTTCATCTGCGCACTATTTAACTCAAAAGTTGCACTGTTAATTTTATCTTGTAACTTTATCGGTTTTGTGCATCTATTTTGGTTATCCGTTTCTCTTGTCTAAGGCTTGCAAGGTGTGTCGAGGTTACTTATTTTAGACGGCGCAGGTTGCGTAGACCAAGTACGTATTGTACGTAGATAGGCTATCGTACATTTGGCCCGGTTACAGTGTCGGCCGGCGGGCGGTGTCGCGCGAGGTCTTCTGCCAATGGGATTTTGTTTGTAGACAGACGAACCGGTGGCGTACTTTTACACGATTTCATTGGACAGCGGTGGTCGGCATCTTTGAGCAGTTTGATCACTCAATCACCGGTTTTCACTCTGCAGCTTAATGGCTGAGCGGTCTGGCCGCCGTCGGTGTCATCGCGGCGCTTGTCAGTCTTTGATCAAATTCTGACCGCTCCTTTACCAAACATCCAGACTATTCACCATTTGCTCTCCACCCTCAGTCCGGTCGACTGCCTCGGCCGTCAGATCGTTGATCGTCATGTGCTTGATCAGCCTCCTGCTCTGTCTTCTCCTACTGCCGCTGCTAGTGGTACTGCGAGCAGAACCGGTGGTCAACTCTCCTAACCAGCGATTCCACTACTGGAGCCGACAGGCACTGCAGCACATGCAGAGACTGAACTGTCACTACTCCTGCTTCGCCAAACTCACCGACTGCCGCCACATCAAACGACGTCTTTCGGTTGGTGGAGTTGCCAGTGTTTATGCAGCCGCCAGCTCCAGTCCTCAACACAAGCTGATTGCCAGACTACCGGACTCGGCCATGCCTGGACAGCACGAGGGCGTTCTGGCCATAGACCCTTTTCCAGCCGCTGCTTTCGGACATCCGATACTTGTCTTCTTCATACAACCGATCACCAGCAATGCATGTGCGCTGGTCGGAGGCAGTTTCATAGGTTCTCTCTAAACGGTCTGTCGCACGCCAATTCGGTGTCTTACTGTTTCAGAAGACCGAGAAGAATGCATTTTTCCGGCTGCAAAGTCAATGTGTCAGTCTACGCGGGTGCGTATGAGGAAACGACGTCAGTTCACCAACGCGCAGTGTGTCACAGACTTTCTGCCGTCAGTTTTCGAAATAAACGGAACGGATTCGCAGTCACCCACAACTAATAGCAGCCAAGTCCTGAGATGTCAGCACTTGCCGGGGTTCGCGCCCTGTTCGGAGGAAGGGGCGCGGAACGTAACTGCAGCTGCAGTGCAGAAAGTTGAAGCGCGATGTCGTATGTTAGAAAAGTGCGACCATGCGATGATTTTGTTCGGCCGCTGGAATCATCTGACGTCTCGGAGGAACGAAGCTCGAGTGGTATTGGCCACGCACGCAATGCTAACACGTTACGGATTCTTGTCGGAAAACATCAAAACATTTTTCGGCAAAGGAATGGCTGAAAGCGAAGGTAGGTAGACACACGGCCCTCGGCCGGTGATCAAGTTTTTGCATCGGCGATCGGCGCAAAGTTTTGATTGCTCATTTTATCGACGGCACTTTTTGACGGCCTACCGGCTGGCCGAAACATGTATTTTGACAAGTTTAAAAGCAACAAACATCATTAGACTCGGTGCCATGTTAGAGAGGCCGGCCGTGCGGCCCCTTTGATCTAGCCGCCCAAAAACCATTCGCCGCCGCCTTATTACCCATATTTGAAAACAAATTCGGCACTTGTGGTGGCCGTCCGGCCACTGAATGGCTCGCCAATGGCCACTCGCTAATCGCTTTTTATGACAAGCTTGGACCGTAAACCGCAACACAGCCATACCGACCACCTGCAAGTACTGTACGTGGTGTGCATTTTCAGTCTTATAGCTGGCCGAATCCTGCCGCAGTCTTACCCGGCCAACAAGACACTATTCCGGCGCTACCTGAACAGTGTCTGCCACAGCGAGTACTGCGTCAACAGTTTCGTTGTTCTAATCCAGGGAACGTCATTAGCCAACGGCGATCTTCTCTTGTGGGACAATAACCAAGACGCTACAGTATACTCACCAACTGCTTGCTAAACGTCCTTCCTAATCTGTTTAATTCTAGGCCGACCGCCAGGAACGCTACACAAGCAGAGAGCTGATGAAGGATTTGGCTGGCTGCGGTGCCGACACCGTGCACGTGATCGTAGACCATCCACATGCTGCCAAGGTTGGCTCGCGCTTTGGCCGCATCAAACTGCGGTACCCGAACGTCAACATGTACTACACAGTCAGCCACAACAAACACAAACCCGCCAATTGGTTCAGCAAACAGTGGATCGACGCTGACCACGACTCCAAATGCATGACCGATATTTTTCAAGTAATCAACCTTACACAATTAGTAGATAAGCCGGATCAATCACTATACTAATATTACTTTTGGAAATCATTCTAGGGACCCAAGAAAACCATCTGACAAAATGACCATGAAATCTTTCGTCGAAAAGTTGCTAATTTTAAACGATTTCATATGTATCAGGCAACTCCATCACCGAAATCCTATTGGCGTAGAGTTTTGTCTTTAAATCGGTGGCCAGAGCTCTCGCTGGAAAAATAGCATGCATGATAGTTGCGTTTCTGAAATAGTGCATCAGGCAATCGAGGTTATATGTAGGACATAAAAGGCTCGGACGATGGAGGCGTGGAGTGCGTGTGCAGGAAGGAGAAGCTGAACCTGTACGGGGCTCCATGCAGTGCAACAGAGCTGTCGACACAGGACAGAGACAAGTACCGCGGCTGTCACAGCGTACCCACCTTGCTCTGGTTCAAGCAGCTGAAGGCAGTTCCTCTGCGAGGCCAGTCTCTGCAGAACTCAATCCACTACAAACACAGCGAAGAGTGGTCTTCGGAGGCACCCAAACACAGACACGGACGACTGCGAGCGCAACGAATGCTCACCAACGAGACTTGATCTGTGCACCCGATTCGATTACTTACTATTGGCCAAAATGACACTGCTATGCGGGTCGCATTAGCTAATCTCTCTGTGCAATCGAGACCTTTACGTGCGTTCATACTTCTATGGCAATATACGTACTTGTATGTTATTTGCCGGGTTGGGTTCAACTCGCCGAATGGTCAACTGGTCGAATGATCAAACCGACGGTTTTTCGCACAGTCAAAAATTATTTACGTGTATGATGTGTTCTGCAGCATTGTTAACAGGGGGCCCGGGGGTCTGCCCCCACCCGATTTAGGTGAGACCCCCAATCGCAACCCCCTCCGATTCTTCTGGCAAGTAATTTTTCGAGCAAATTTTTGCGATTTTTAAAGAATTTCAGACAATAAAATTGTTAAAATCGGCTGTAAAACAGAACTTTTTAGATGTATTTGAGCACAAATTAGCCGACTTCTGCGCCAAATTGCGATTTTTGATCGTTTTTTTGGTACCCAACCCCCTCCCCTGGAATTTGGGTTGAGACCCCCAGCCCTCCTCCCCCTTCGGTGGACGACCGGTTACATGTATGGGTCAATGCGAAACTGTTCGGTCAAAATGTAGAGGGCGCTGTAGCCGGCTCCTTTAACCAGCAGCATTTCGTTAAATGGGCAATGAGCGGGTTGCCCCTCAGGCTCTAAACTGCACTAGCGCAGATCGGCCTCTACGAGTCCTTATTTCCTTAGCCACTGCGTACACAAACAAAGGTAGTGACACAGATTCTAATGACCACGTCATTTATTTCGCATTCAATCTAGCTCTTCAAACAAATTAGCCAATTGTATAAAATGGCCAGTGGCCAGGAACAGCGCGCCTTTTCGCCCCCGAACGATATCGCATTGACCTGAAGAGCACATCATAGACCTGATTACTTTTGGATTCGGCCAGTTGATTATTCGGGGAGACGAGATGGTATGTCTTTAAACGTATCACCCTCACCGGTAACAGCTGTGATCTGCCAAACTGTACACGCTTTGTTAATTCTAGCTTGTATGCGTATTAAAGATTCCTAAGCAACAGAAACATCAACCACTGAACTGATACAACAATTATCTTACATACAGTTAGTAGATATAAATATAGGGTCACCGATACGAATTGTGGAAAGAAGACGACTTCTGCCAAGGCTGCGGCTGCTGTCTCCGCCAGCCGCCGTTGCTTCGATTATTGTAACTAGGATGAGGCTGACGGTTAAAGTAGTCCTGACTCCTTTGATTGCCTCTTCTGTATCCGAACCGTTTGTCCATACTGAACTGATTAAAGTGTCGACCATTCGAAGACTCCCCATACGGAGAACAGAGAGACGCTCGAAAACCGACTGGACGTTGAGGTTTGTCATGTCTCGCACTATAACTGAAGGAACGGGCACTCCTCCAGTCGTGGTAATTCTTTGATTTTTCAGATGCCGTCGACGGGGTCTGGCCTCTGTCGAACCTCATCTGCTTAGAAACCTGCAAAACGGACGTCCAAAACAATTCTCAGGACTGGAAAAGAAAAGAATTCTGGCACTCTTTCGGCAAATCATTCAAAAAGCAGCTTTCCCTTCCAAAGAATGCTGACACTCTTTAGGCAAATCTTTCAAAAAGAGCAATTTTCCCTTCCAATCCAAAGAATTCTGGCACTCTTTAGGCAATTATTTAAAAAGCAGCATTCCCTTCCAAAGAATTCTGGCACGTTTTAAGCAAATCTTTAAAAGCTTTCCCTTCCAAATAATTATATTACTCTTTAGGCAAATCACTCAAAAATGCTGTTTTTTTCTTTCAAGAAATTCTGACAGTCTTTAGACAAATCATTAAAAAAGCAATTAAGCAGTTTTCTCTTTCAGGAAATTCTGGCACTCTTTAGGCAAACCTTTCAACAAAGCAGTTTTATCGTTCAAGCAATTCTCCTCAAGCTCTTCAGGCAGCTCTTTGAAAAACAATTTGTTTCAAGCAAGTTATTCTGAATGTAAACACTTTAGGTAGGTCTTACAAATAGCAGTTTTCTCTTTGAAGTAATTCTTCCTGACAGTAAACTCTTTAGGTAGCTCTTTCAAAAAGTAGCTTTCTCTTTCATCCAATTATTTCTGATTGATAAAAGCTCTTTAGGCAGTGTTCTTTCAGAAAGCAGTTTTCTCTGGCAGGCAGTTATTTCTGGGAACAACTGAAGGAAAGCAGGAGTAGCAAAAGCTAAGCGCAGTTCGAAACCCAACGCTATGCACCGGTGCAAGGCAAATGTGGCGAGATGCTTGTTTACTCCAGTCGCCTCTCTCCTTCCAGGTGTGGTGCCTCAAGATAAGCAGGTTTACTACGAGCCAGCCGCGCCCAGCCCAGAACACACGCTTTTATGAGCAAACAAAAACTAATCTTAAGCCTTGGCTGCCAGTAAAAACACACTTAGACCGCATTCTGGACATAAAATAAACAGGTGTAGGTCACAATTTATTCGTTTCTCTCGTACATGTAACAGCTCCGGGCCGACCTGGGGGAGGGGGAAGGGTTTCCTCAGGTGGTGGGTCTAGGGGGGTTCCAAATTTCAAAAAGCTCCAAAACGCCTGGAAATGCGTTTTTAGCACGTTTTTTCAGTAAGGACGCTAAAAATCACTATTTTAAGCTGCCAAATAGCCTTTTAGAGCTTCCAAAAACACCGATTTCTCTTAAATATCAGCAGTGGAAACGCCAAATCCGGTTTCCAAAGGCTTTTCAACCGAATTTTAGGCTAAAAATTAGTGATTTCTGAGCCATTTTGTCAGTACTGGAGCCACTACTACATTGTAGTACTTGCATTTTTGGGTCGGGGGAGGTCCCTTAACCTCTCTCGAGGGGTGGGTGAGGGAGGGTTGGCCTTTTCAGCTAGGGGGTAACCCCCAAACCCCCCTAGTACATGTACGGTTTCTCTTATCTATTCCTACGTCCTCCGCAACTGGGCGTGCACACACATTACACCTTCTATGTAGGTATGCTACTGTTGAGGCCATGCTTTCAAAACGTAGTTTTGTCGTTCTAGCAATTTTTTTCTCACAGTAAACAATTCAGGCAACTCTTTCAAAACGCAGTTTTCTCTTTTAAGCAATTTTTCTGAGAGTAAATAAACTCTTCAGGCAGCTCTTTAAAAACAGTTAACTACTCTTATTTTAAGCAAATTGCTATTACATTAAACCCTCTCCAGGCAATTATTTCAAAAACCAAGTTTTCTCTTTTCCAATTCTTCTAAATGCATTTTTCTGTTTTAATTCTTTATCACTGCGGCCAACTGGTTTGCATCTCCCGTGACAGGGAGACCGAAGTCATACGCTCATTCCTTGCAGCAGGTTATTACTCAATTCAATTTTGGGTCCACTATTTTTGTCTAAGGACGGAAAATTGGCCGAGTACATGGGTGGAAAGCCAGCAAAGAAAATAGTTAATTAGTATGCAATGCAGACCTGAACATTTTCTGCAGCAAGGATGCGGTCGGCGCTGTTCATCTGTTGCTGGTCATTACTTGATTGCGGAGCAGGAAACGTAGGATCTCCGTTCAACAAAGGCTGTACTCCGGTAATCTGAATAAGTTGCAATTGCAAGCATAGTACGTACGTTAGCAACAATAAACTCGGTGTTAGCTGAACTGCGTTCGACCATCCGAAACACCTAACACGAAAACAAGTACAGACGCCAAAATGTTTGTTCTTGATTTTTATTTATAATGCTATCCTGGAATATTTTGGAGACCCTTGATTGAATGAAAGGATTTAGAACACAAATATACAATAGGTCATCCGTCGAAGACCAGAGCAGAAGTGGGGGTTGAGCCAAAAATTCGTGGGGGTCGGTCGACTGTGGTAAAATAGTAGTAAAGTAATAGAATAGTAAAAATCGGTATTTTGGATCAAACCCACTGAAATACAACTAGATCATACATGTGCATGGGGGGTGCCCAGGGGGGGACGAAAATGAAAATCTACCAAACGTTGCTAGAGGCTGCTAGAAAGCCTCCAGATGCGTTTTTAAGCCACAGAAATCAATTTTGGCAACTACGCAACTACGCACCCTTCCTCCAGGCAACTACGCACCAAACCCGAAATTGTTTCAAATTTTCCTGGAAAATTTCGATTTTTTGGAAACGCTTCTATCAGAAAAGTGGTTTTTTGTCAATTTTTTGTCGAAAATTTGATTTTTACCGCAAATTTTTGAATTTTAACCGAAAATTTCGTATTTTTAGCCAAAATTTTTGACATAATTCAAATTTCCCCCCAAAATTTTGAGCAAAAATTTAAATTTCCCACCTAAAATTTGCACCTGTATCCAGGCAACTACGCACGTAGATCTGGCCGTCCCTCCCTGACCCGCCGACCATGCACATGTATGAACTAGATAATGATCTCAAAAAATCGGGGGAGGGTATGAGTGGTTGAAAAGCGGACTGAGGGTGCCGATCTCGGTGATGGTCTTTGCTGTGGAGAACCGGCCCAAAACCCCATCTTACACGTGTGTTCAATGATTAACCACCCTCCCACGAGTGGGAGCGTCCCCGCCGCGGAGGGGGGAGTAAGGTAGGCTTGGTTTGCCCTGCACGCCAAAGCTACTTCACTGCTAACGCCCACTCACACTTTCGACTAAACCATTCATACTCACTCTTTCTTCCAAAATCTTCACTCTATTATCTTGCTCATAGCTCAGGATCTGATCAAAGCCACTGGGGACGTACCTTCCGGGGTATGTGGTGTGCAGTCACCTTCTGCATAAACTGTCCCAGCAACCTCGCAAGGGTCGCTCAAGCCCCTTTCAACATTCGCATTATTGATGTATGGTTTAGAGTGCTGAAGATCTTGAAGCCACACTTGCTTTATCACTTCCTGAGTGTCTGAGCCCTTTACCCCCACCTAATTTTCTCTTACAGCTCTGATGCTTCTTTTCTGCATATTCTCAGCTAGAAGTGTTACAACCTTTGATGCTGGGCTGCCAAGCTGCGCTATCGACTCAGCGACTAGATCCCTGATGTGGCTTTTCTCTCTGCCATTCGCCGGCCTGCTCACCACAACCACAGCTTAGCTCGCTCTCTATAACGCTTTTCAGCCCCGATTCTCACTATCCGCTGCTCCAATTCTTGTCCGGTTCCAGTAATGAAGTTGGTTTCACCACCGATGCTACGCCGCTTGCTCCAGTGGGTTGAGACGTCAGGGACTACCAGAATGACAAGCTCTCGTTCCAAGCCACTTTACAGCTCCTTCCTATTCCTACCCCACCCTCTACTAACTTCTTTCCCTTATCAAGATGTGAGAAACATCTTTTCGTAGGTAACGTCCCACTCTGCCATACAAAAAGGTGCGTATGTTGGCCTGATATCAACAGCTAATCGCTGATGGCCAGGGCGAGAAATACAAAAAAATGATTAACCAACCGAACACACACTTACCAACTGTTTGCAGTCAGAAAGATCGTCGTCGACCGTAGTGCAAGGCCGAGGCGTTGTAGTGGTAGGCTGTTGAGCTGCAGGCGGTGAAGACGAATCAACCACTGGCTGCCACTGAGGAGAGTTGATTGGCACAAAGTCTGAGTTCTGTTCTTCTGCTTTCGGCACCGCCACCGCAGAAACATCATCTTCTTGAGGCTATACAAGAAGCAAACCATTACTCTTACTGAGATGAAAGCAGCAGCAAATTAGAGTTCAAAATACTACCCAGCCTAATTTCATAATTAGTGTACTGGACGACAGTGTTCGCTTACGTTCGAAAAAGTAGTAAGAACAAATCAGTGACGATATAAGACAGATTAGCAATAATAGTACACAAATTCTGTCCTGTGAAATCATGATAGATACCCATACATGTAACAGGGGTTTGGTTGTCTTCTATACCCAATCTTGTCTTGACGTCTCGACATTGACATTAAATTTTTGGAAATATTAGAAACCTACAGAAATGTTTACTTATTATTAGTGTTCCGACGATATCAAAATTCGTCGATATTCGATATCGATATCTTCAACTCTATATCGATCGATATCGATATCGATATCGATATTTATAGTTATGCAAGAAAATCTCAACATTTGAAAGAACAAACTGCTCTCACTGGTTATCAGTCAAGCACTGATGCAATCAACGGTCTGATATAAATTAAGTAGAGAATCTAAGAAAGGTAGTTGCCCTTCTGAAGCCCTTCAATGAAAAGTTTGACCCCTCAGGCCGATGCCCCACCTTCATTAGGCATAAATGAGCTCAGACAGAATAGCTGTATTTTATCTTATTTTAATCACAAATAGGACACAATCCTTGATTTTAGTAGAAAATCGGACTTATTGCCATCCTTTCAACCACCGATCAGCCGGCGTTACCTCCCCAGGATTTAAAAATTTACCACCCCTCAGCCGAAATCCTAGCCCATGTCTGCTTCTGCCCTCCTGCTTCAAGTTTGTACAGTAGAGTGAGTAGCTCTTCAGTGTTGCTGCAGACATTTAAGAACCTAACTGTTGCTGTCTGAAAGCTGAGAATGCCAAGAAATTGACGTTTCTGAGAGCTATCATGCCACTGTTAGGTTTTGACACTATTCCAGGGAAATAAACTTAGTGTCAGTTCTGTTTTTTCCTACTTTTCAGGACAAAAAATATCGAAAATATCGATGCAAAATATCGCGATATCGATATCGATATCGATATTGGAAAAAGGGTCGATATATCGACTTTTCGATATCGATATCGATATATCGTCGGAACCCTACTTATTATGTCGTCTTAGGCAGTCTTTGGTTTGCTACCTAGCCTAAGGTGCAAAAAGGGAGCAAGTGGAGTGGGGTGCAAGTACCTGATTAGTACGCTGGATAAGTTTAAAACGATTTAAATTTTTTTCTTTGTTATTAAAAAAGCAAAATTTTTAGCATTTAATAAAACAGTTTTCGTAACAACTGTGGTTACATGTGGTTGTATGTACGATATGCCATGCCTGCTTATGTATGTTGTGTGGTACAGACAGGACAGCAAAAATTGGCTCTGAGCCGGATTTCAAGTTTAGACTAGTGTTCCGACGATATCAAAATTCGTCGATATTCGATATCGATATTTTCAGCTCAATATCGATCGATATCGATATCGATATTTACAGATATGCAAGAAAATCTGAAAATTTGAAAGAGCAAACTGCTGTCGCTGCTTATCAGTCAAGCACTGATGCAATCAGCGATCGGATATCAATAAGTAGAGAATCACAGAAAAGGTAGAGGCCTTCTGAAACCCTTCAATGAAAAAGTTGACCCCTCAGGCCGATACACCACCCTCATTAGGCATAAATGAGCTCAGACAGAATAGCGTATTTTAACTTGCGTTAATGACAAATATGCCAAAAACCTTGACTTTAGTAAAAAAACCGGAATTTTTTGCTTCCATCCTTTCAAATACCCATCAGCCGACGGCAACCCCTCAGGATTTGAAAATTGACCGCCCCTCAGCCGAAATACTAGCCCATGTCTGCTTCTGCCATCCTACTTCAAGTGTGCGGAGTGAGCTACTCTTCAGTTTTGATGCAGACATTTTAGAACTTAAGCGTGCTGTCTGAAAGCTGAGAATGCCGAGAAATTGATGTTTCTGAGAGCTATCATGCCACTGTTAGGTTTTGACTATACATACAATCGATTTCTGAGTTGTCCAGGAAAAACTGTTTTTTACTGTTCCAGAGAAATAAACTTGGTGTCAGTTTTGTTTTTTCCTACTTTTCTGCACAAAAAATATCGAAAATATCGCGATATCGATATCGATATAGGAAAAAAGGGTCGATATATCGAATCGACTTTTCGATATCGATATCGATATATCGTCGGAACACTAGTTTAGACCATAGAATTGCATGCAGAAACGAGGACAGTATGATTGGCTAGGATAGGCACGAAGAGACATACCGAGAAAATGAGCTCGAATCCAGGCGGAGGGCGGAGAGCAGGTGTCTGGTGTGACGGCGGTTCAGTTTGTGCAGGAGGTCGCGGAGGCGAAGAGGGCTGTGGCAGTGGCGGCTGGTCCAAGCGGAGAGCGGTTTCGGTGGCAACTAAAGTTTGGTCGATCGAGGCAGATTGGTGCGCAACTATCTGGTAGGTGGAGCTGCCGTTTGCCAGCAAAGGGAAACACTGGTACAGAAGTGCGTCTATCAGTTCGTTCAGTTCGCCTTTCATTCGGAGCAAACGTGAATTCACGTAGACCGGTCGTTTCTGAGTCAACTCGTGAGTGTCCTTCATGTGCTTAAGTAAGGGATCGATATAAAACGAATGAAAGTCACAGTTCCGGTCGTAAGGGCAGTTGAGTGCCTTCTGTACGTGAAAAATGGCAACGTGTCCGCGTTTTCCCCGCTCGCTAGTGACCGTTTTGAAACAGACGCAACACTGGTGCTTGTTGGCGCTAGTAGGGAAGCATTCGACCATCAACTTCTTCAGTTCCGAGTCGGCGTCACTCACTTGATAGACTTGCCGTCCCATATGCTTGCGCACCAGATGGAACTTCTTGGCCGAACCGGTGTTCGACACAAAAGCGCCACAAGTCAGACATTTGACCGACGACACCTCCACCGCCGACTCCGACTGCATCGGCTCCTCAGCCGGCTGCACGGCTCGCTCCTCTGTCGGGAGCTGGTGTTTGCGGCGTTTGCTTGAAATGCGATCGCAAGGATCCGGGAAGCACTGTTGCGCTTCGTGACGCAACTGGCGTTTGCCTTGCACGTCCAAAATGGTGAACGTTTCTCCTGGGTGCAGAGAACGCACATGTCGCTCTAGTTTGGAGGCACGTCCAGCAACTTTGTACGGGCAGAACGGACAGCTGAGCGACAGGTGCGGCAAATGCTCGCTAGCGTGCCGATACTGAGCCGCTCTGCTCTTCTCCACCGAACTCTTGCATTTCTTGCACCGACGACGCTCCACATGGTCCTGACACTCTGACCCTTTCTTTTTCTCAGCTTTTGCCGCAGGTGACTGCTGATGGCATTCCTCTGTACTGAGGGCTCTCTCAACTCTTTCTGGCGCTGTTGCTTTAGAAGGGCCGGCAGAGACAACGCTCTCAATGCTGATGCCGCTGTAGACATCAACACAATGACTGGTTATCTGCCGCACCAGAAAGTCCACATACGGCTTCGTGTAGCCCTGCAACGAAGATAAATATTTGGACCTATGGTGTAAATTAAACAGTTTTTTCACAGACACTTTCCGACCTTCCAAAGTTAGTTGTCCGATGTATATGGCAAAAACATATCGATATCGATAAATTCTTAAAAAATATCAAGAAAGAAGAAACCTTCCATAAGATTAACCTAGAAGTGCCTGTACATGCAATTTTCGGTTAAATTATGCAGTTGCAGGCAGTGTTTAGGCCTGTGTAGGCGTTTTCGAAGCGTTCAAGCCCCTTGTCTCAGCCGTCCAGGCCCCCTTTCCCGAGACGAATAATTTCGAACGGAAAATTGGCAAATTTACAGCGACCTTTTCCTTTTTGGGAAATGGCCACGATTTCAGGACCACCCCCCTCAGATTTATGATGTGCTTCAGGTAGAATATCGATTCTCAGGCTACAACACTATGACTAAAGCATCGCTTTGTATTTATTTAAAGTTGCTTCTGATACCTACATTCAGACATGGGCAAAGGGGGGGGCTGAGGGGGGGTTGGCCCCCCATCAGGCTCTGATCTACCCCCCATCAGCCGGCCGCTACCCCCCATCAGGAATTTTTGGGAAGAATTTTGTATAGAAAATTATGATAAAAATATGCCTGGAATAGGCGTAAATGAGCTCAGAATAGCTAATTTTAACTTATTTTAATGAAAAATAAGCCAAAAAACCCTGATTTTCGCCAAAAATCGGACTTTTTGGCTTACCACCCCCTCAGCCCCCCATCAGGCGCTCCTACCCCCCATCAGCCCCCCCTCAGGAATTGAAAATTCTACCCCCCATCAGCCGAAATGCTAGCCCATGTCTGCCTACATTGCATGGGTGTATCGCTTAGATGCTAAATTCAATGCATTTTTTTAAATTTTAATAAAAATTTAAAAAAGCAAAAGATTTTCAAAAATCGTTTACAACTCTAATCTTCTGGCGTTAGAGCCTTATTTTTTAACCTAACTTTATCTTGACATCAAGAGCCTTGAAGTTTCTCCAATAAAATAATAAGCCAACTTTCTGGTAAAACGTATGCTGATGTTAAAAGCACAAGGACGTACCATCACAGAGACAGAATGACCGGTGTCTCTGGCATGTTTGAGGAGAGTAATTTGTTGCACGCATCTGAACTCGCAGGATCGACAGCCATTGGGCTTGTAATTCAAATGTTCAGATACATGCTCAAGCAACGCTCCTTCCAGTGAAACTGACTTGTCACACAACAGACATCGCACCTTATCAGCCGTCATCTGCCTGCAACAATCAAATCACGGCACTAACTGGAATGACAAGTAACGTCTGGTACGCATAGTAACTAAATCGACATTCTTGCAGCAGTTTAGCTGCCTATCCTAAGAACGGCAAATCCTAAAGTGCGCGATCACTACAGTTGCTCAAAAAGAAAATCTAGACCAATTTACAGAACAAACGGCTAAGCATTGAGCTCACAGAAGCGTTTCAAAATTTTCCATTTCAGGTGAGCTGATACCTCTGAACGGAAAAATTGTTTGTTTGTTTCTACCGGTACAGTACCAATCTTTTTTACGCCGGTCCCTAGTTTAAAGAAAAACGTTCAAAAATTCCAAAAGTCACCAAAAAATTCCCTAAACTAAACTCCGTAAATTGCCTCAAAATATCCCCAACCCCCGAAAAATTACTAAATTCCGTCTGCGGCCCGTTATTTGGAGGTCGGTCGGTCGGTCAAGTCCAGATTGCTTGAGCGCGTGCGTTGTTGGTGCGCGCGCTTTAAACTAAGCGTCAGGGCTCAGGCAGCACATGGGACGCACACTGTAGCGAGCCGGGCGCAACGGTTATATGTAATTAGAGATGCAACCGTAAACCGGTATTATCCGGTATATACCGGATTATCCGGTATTTTTTTTGGGTCTATTCACTATCCGGTATCCGGTATTCATAATACCGGATAATACCGGATATTTTAGATGGTAGGTGTACAGCTCTGCAACTGTTCCATCCATGTAGTATTGTGTGTTTTTAACTGAAATCATTTAAGCTCCGTTTGTAAACAGTCAGTTTCTCGTTTACTCTGCATAATGACCAGGGATAGTTTACTACCGGTACAACATAACAGCTACACCAGTGCTACTTGTACTAAATAACTCCACCATACTATCTCTTAAACACGCGGAAAGTTCAGATTTGTTTTGATTGACAGCAACTTTTCAGCCTTATCTAGCCTATAGCCAACCGGCTTCTTCTCTCATCATAGATGTTCTGTTCTGTTGCACTATAGGGTCAGGCACCTCATCATTAATGTACTGTCTGTACTGATCTTTGTCACGTCTCAGATATTAATCATCGAACCAGTGCACTGATCCTTTCCTCTTGAGATAACGCGTTCGTCAACATTAAAAATAGAGTGTCCGTCCATCCTCCGTTTCAGCGAAAAAACGCCAAATTTTACCTCTTTTCTCTTTCGGCATAACGATTTACTGTCTACATAATCAACTAAACCAGTTTTAGCAATAAAAAATGAAGAAATTCGACCTTTTCTTGAAGAAAAAAGAAATTTCTATCTAACTTTGATTCCTATTTATTTGCTACACACCTGACGATTCTAAATTATCCGGTATTATCCGGTATTACCCGGTATCCGGTCTTCTGAAAAATTATCCGGTATACGGTATCCGGTATCCGGTATTTTATTTTACGGTTGCATCTCTATATGTAATTAGTCTTCATATTTGCAATTTCAGATAATCATAATTCTATTCGTTTGATCAGAATAAAAATCTAACAGTGTTAACTTTCAGCAATATACGTACGGGTATTGAAAAAAACAATAAACACCTACATACAGTACGTACAACAAGATTACTTATCCGTCTGCTCAAGCGACAAGTCAGCAAGCAAATGTTGCATTCTGTCCATGTAATTCAGAATCTTCGAATCGATTTTGGCGATAGTAGACCGCGCCGAACACCGCGGAAGCGAGCCAGAGCTCAAGCTCGTTCTTGTAGTGCTGAATCCATTCATCGAGGCGTTGGTATTTGGGGTCTCTTCGTTTGTTTTTCTCTCCACACAGCAAGTGCTCGATCTCACAGATGTCGAGGTGGTGCTCCTTCTGAAGGGTGGGCTTGAGAGGTCGCAGCGGCAAGTGCTCTCTTCTGATCGACTAATTCAACTTGTTATGAATTATACTAATTCCGCACTGGTTCCAGCGCTTCAGAGGAATTAACCAGCAGAAGCCAGTACGATGAGAAGTACTCAAGAAACTGCTTGCAGTTTCGCTTTTCAGGTTCGACCATTCCAGTTCCCTATCTCTGCAGCTCTGCTAATTTATTCAGCATGCCAGTTCCAAATCTATGCCATTCTGCTTTAAATAGCGCGCCTTTGTCTCGCAGCGAGGCCTGATCACGCCGCTGCCGAGCAATTATCCGCGCGCCGTGCATTAAAAACTACAGTAAGACCTGGACCGAATGGGTAGCAAATCCAAAGTTCCCCCAGATATGGTAATCAGGCTCAGCGGTTTTTCGCAAATTTTTACCGGCCACATCTCCGGAACGGTTTGACATGGAAACGTCATAGAAGCAACATTGGGCCCCTCGAAGTGGTGTAGGAGTGTGGTGGCATTTCTAACATGCACGGTACTTAGTTAGTTGGCAGTGTTGCACCGTCCGCCTGCGCGTTGTCGCCAGTCAATTGGGCTGACACTGGCAGGCCATCCTGAGCATTAATGAATCCTATACGGAACTCTGGTACCGGTATTTATCACTATTTTGACGTTGAGTGAAACTTAGCCATCTATACATGTAGTCATGCAGCAAATTCGGACGCGCCAGTCACCACACCACCACTTATTCCCTTGACTAAATCAATGTGCTTGATTGAGTACGATCTGAGCACCTCTTTAAAACAGTTAGAACTTCATCGCTCATATAATAAACACAAACAGCTATCAAAAATCACTGAATTATTGAGGAAAGATCGGTAGTACGTACATCTACAATGTTCACAATAGAGTAAATCGGTGGCAGACAATACAGACCATCGAGGACTAACGAGAACTGATCTGAGTGCTTGAAGAGTGCGTATTGTGCAGAGCGGTCAATGGCTGACCTTCCTCAATATGAGCGCAGCTTTTGGAGCCAGCAGCAGTGACCGCGGCCAAGCTAGAGCGGGTCGGTGACTGCATGACGGCCAAATGACGTCGCTCAAACAGTCTGGCCACACACAAGCCCTGCAAGTGTCGATCGAAGCAGTAGCCGGTGCCAGAAAGACAGCTTACAGTCCAGAGCGCAACACCGATGCCAAGCAGAGAACCAGCCAGAACGTCGCTCCAGTGGTGTTTGTTGTCAGAGATCCTGGTCAAAGCCACGTATGCGGCTGCACAAGTCAACAACAGCTGAATGAAAGGCAAAGCGATTCTGCTGTACAATGACCACACCCGGACTTGCAAGTACAACTGAAACCGAGCAAATTTAGAGACGCCAAACGCAGCGGAAAACCGACACAGATATAAATGACTGCGTAGAAACTAAAACTGGCGTGACCGGAAGGGAACGACAAACGAGCTTCGCGGATGAGATGGGCGTCCGAGCCGAGACAGTCATAACTGCGGATATAAACATGAGCAGTTAGCAGACAGAACCGCTTCAAGGCGGTCATGTTCGGTTTGCACACAGACAAAAAGTGCGGACGCAGACAGCCCAGTGTGTACTTGCCGATCGCCGTCAACAGCAGATTGACGATGGCACCGAACATACAGAAGCCTAAACTGGCAAGTTAGGACACGATTGCATTGGCAGAGCCCACCGATAAAAACGTATAGTCTGACCAGCAGTCTATGCACACTGACACTCCCAAGTTTGTACTTCTCAGGTTCAAACTCCAAGTTCGACTGAGCTTCCAAACTCAAACGCACCACTTCGGTCACTACAATCTAAACGACGCATTGAAATACTTGGATCGCCTCAACATTATCGCTCTCACCGCTAAAAAAACGACGGCGCTGAAACCGACTGCTAAAGCAAGTGAAGAGACAGTGCTCGGTTCGTACGGAAATCTTATGGACTCGTCGTCACAGAAGAAACCACGTCTGAACGGATTCACTGCCAAAGACAACACGATCAAGGGTGTCAGCAGCGCCAATATTAGTGCAAAATCCAACACAACCTGCCCTAACCGCAACTGTTGCATGACACACTACGGACCCACCCACCACTCATTATAGGAAGAGCGAGCCGTATGCAAATTTTCGTTGACCCTTTCCAAACTGCTATTAGGTGCTTTGTGCTTTAGTTTGGCGGTAAATTCAATCCGGCTTTGCTTGCAACTATGTACTACTCAGCTAAAGACGGTGATGCAACGTACAAAAGAGTATGCTGAATGAATTTTCGCAGACAGTAATACAATGTATATATAAGTAGGTAACCTACAATGAGTACACGATCTGGTTATTAGTTGTGTTTGATGTGGTTTATAGCAATATATTTTGTGTGTGAGTTGGTAGTGGCAGGGGCCGTGATCTCACTGGTGGCGATGGGATGTTGCAAAGCAAAGCTAAAGAAAGACAAATCAGATGGGGCTCAAGGGGCGCCGCCAACAACACCGTCATCGTCGCAGAAATCAACGCAAGACAGTCAGGAAACAAAGCCAGTAACCAAAAGCCAAGAACCGCAGCAGCAGCAACAACAACAGCATCAGGAGGAGAAGTTAACAGAGGCACAGCCACAACCGAAGCTGAAATCGGAGAGGCGAACGGAAAAAACTCAGATACCAGAACCGACAGAAGACGCTAAGAAGCACGAAGGTGCCTCGAAAAAAGAAGCTGCTAAGGCGCCAGCAAAGGAAGACACTAAGAAAGGGAGCATAGAGGCAAAAGTCGACGCTAAGAAAGACAGTAAAGAGACCAAGGAGGACACTAAGAAGTCAGAAATAAAGGAAGACACGCAGAAGGACGAGACTGCGACCAAAGACACAGGAAAAGTAGAATCCAAAGAAGAGAAGAAAGAAGAGCCCGGAGGTGCCAAAAAAGAAATCAAAAGTGAAACCAAGGAGAAGAAACCGACGGTCGCGGAACCAGAAAAGGTAGAACCGGCGGAGAAGAAGGTAGATTACGTAAAAAAGGTGGAGAAGGAAGACAGAACCCAGATACAAGAGTTACGGACGCCTAGCAGACCAATGAGAGAATATGCGCTTTCAACCGAATACGCCAAGAAGATGATTTCAATCCCCAAAACGCCTGGGAAGCCACCGGTGGACGCGCTCAAACCGAAACCGGGAGACGAAACCAAACCGAAAGATGGTATTAAAGAGGCGATGGGCAGAGCCGGCAAAGCAGAAGTATACGGTGAGCTTAAGCTGTTTCCGGGACCGACGGCAGGAGAGCTGAAGATGAAGGCAACGGGACAGATCGCCAGACACCAAGTGACCAATCTGGGCAAGAACCGGCTGGGCGCGCGACTGAAGTGCTCCGACGGCACGGTCTACAAACTGTCGCCGATATACTCTGTCATCAACCCAGGCCAAACGGTCGACATCGACATAGAGAGACTGCCGGCCGCCATCGACAAGACCGACTTGATGGTGATCGAATACGTCGTAGTGACTGACGACGACATCCTCACCCCTTTGCCGGAGATTTTTGACAAGCCCAACGCACAGCCCTTCAAGGCCGAAGTGAAATTGATTGCTGTCTAACTGCCTCCATCCTTCCACACTTCTTTCTTCTCTAGACTACTGGTAGCACTAGCTGTCTCTTAGTAAACACTGATCCCTCACTTGCTCAAGACAGCGTTGCGCCTTTAATTAAACCTACGTACAGGGTGTGAACACAGCGAGGTCGGGTGGTGCCAGTGCTCCACACATTGTCAGTCTGTGACCTTCTCCTCAGCTTCGCATAACTCCTTGCGCCAGACGCCTAAATTCGCGAAACGCTAACCGCTGGCTAATTTCGGAAATCGACAGCGGTTAGCGGTTTCTATTTTCGCATGTAAAGCGAAAATAGATTCTCTAACCGCTGCTGTGGGCGTAAATCGATACTTGAGGATAGTTTAACTAAGACGGTTCTCTTCGAAAATAGAACGAATCTTGACAGCAATTTTCAATCTTTTTGTAGTGGGACGGCTATTAGACAACGTAAAATTGATGGGAAATAGATGCGGCTGAGGCGTACTCCCCTCTGTGTAAAAAGGCCCTGAAAAAGGGTCAGGTTCCGCCTTTGGATGAGATCACAGATTCGAAAATTTAACAATTGGCAGCCAGCCAAATTTGGCGCGCGGCCTACGAAACTCTAAATTCAACTCCGCCCATCGCAGTTGAACAGCGGTTAGCGCAGCGTCGGCCTATTTTCGAAAACGCTAACCGCAGGCCAACTACTCCAAATGGAGTATGGTCTGCCCCAACCGGATACAGCATAGAAAACTTTTGCTTGCGTAAATTTCGAGAATTCTTCGTTGATCACGCTTTTACATTTAAGTTTCATCACAATTTTGATCCAAAAAGCTGTTACGTTTTTGTCAGAATACGGGTCGGATGGGGGAAATTTCCCCAATTCCGGGTAGTCTAACCAGTTACTACAAGACTAATAAAAACAATGTACGTGTATGTATGCCCGCCAGTAGAACAATATCGGCTAACAAGATTAAACAATACATTGTTTGAAGTAAAGTAGAGCAGAACAAGTTGTTTGGACTGCCCATTCTACAATGTATTCTTTTGCCAATTGTATTTAATTACTAAATATGAAAGTCATTCATCATCTAGCGCAGTGATTTCAGTAGTGGAGAGGTAAATTTAGATCACTGTTTTGTTGTAGTTGTAGTGCACCTGTAGTTGTAGTTTTTTTGTACTGACTTTATCGTATGTTCTGGTTAGTTTTATGTTCGTTGATAGCGAGTGCCAGTGCAATGCCGATGGTGTTCAGTTGTTGTGGCAAGTCAAAGAAGAACTATAAAGATAAAGCAAATGAGAAAGAGAACCTCAGTGACAGCGCGGCGCCAATCAGCTCCAGTACTTCATCAAAGACACCAACAAGAACAAACTCTACTTCTTCCAAAACCAACCGTTCATCATCCAATGCTAATGCGCGCTCAAGCACTCATCGGCGTTCAACCAAGCAAAAGAAGAGACAACAAGCCACTGCGCATAAGGGGCAGCGAAGAAGAGAGATGGTCGTTCGTTCGTACACAGATCAGGGGTCGAATACTACTAATGTTATGGGTAGCGCCTGCACTCAACTGCAACCCTGGCTGCACACCACGCGTCGAGACCTATGTAAGGCACGTATGATAGAGGAGGGACACAGGAAAGACATCAGAGACCCCGAATACCAAACACTGGCAGGAGTTATGGAAGACTGGGGAGATAATACAGCCGAAAGCTATGCGCAACCTAAATCCAATGCCACGCAGCAACTCAACACCGCCACGACACTAGATGAAGAAGAACCAACTTGAGCGAGTCAGCAAGAACATACAGTAGTAGTAAATATACATATTTAATGCTCATTTTCTCTTGGTAACAGAATCACTTATTTACTCATTACTGAATAAAACTCGGTGCATGTTTCAATAGCTTACATATTACATCTAGTAAAGCGATAAACAAGGTCGGGACGATGACACTGACACTACGCATCTCTTTGGCGCAGACCACACTCCATAAGGAGTAGTTTGCATACGGCTGGATTTTTTCCAAATTGTTTTAGAAGCTGTACGGCTAAACCCAAAAATTCATTATGGGGTGAGGTACAGCCGCACATGAGGAAGATTTTTGCGTCACTAGCGAAACTTCTTTTTCCAACTACTCTCACTTGAGCGTTGCCAAAATTTCAAAGGTCTGCCGACGAGAACAAAAATTATCCAAAGTGGAACCTGCCTGACGGATTCACTGTTTGAGCCGTTTAGTTTTTCTATGTCGCATCCATCACCGTCTTTTGGGCGGGCCACCACTGACCCACCGAACGAACTAACGAACAGAACAGTTGCGTCGTTGGCTCAGAGTGGTTAGCTCGCTGCCTTGACTCAGGGCGGACTCAGGGCCTTGACTCAGGGGTTAGTCCCTAGCGTTTCGAAACCGGTTTGACTGGAATTAGACGACGCAAAGCCCCACCCAGGCCACCGAAAGCTGGTGACAGCGAGTAGATGAATATAGCAAGATGATGTACGTAGTAGAGCGAGTGAGTAAATGGGAACCGACTGGATCTGACAAAGCCGTCCCACAAAGCATGCCGCGTTGGAGGAGAACGTCACGACGTCACGACGTCAGGAGCTCTCTGAGAAACCAACTATGCCGGGCCGGACCGGGAGCCCTCAGCCAACCGGGGCACCGGCGGTAAAAAAAAGTAAAATTATGAGCCAATAGTAAAGTAAAAATAAAATAAAATTACGAAACGGGTGTCAATAGTAAAATAGAAATTTTACTACTATTTTACTAGTTTGTGGTGAATTTCAGCAAAAATCTTGATCAATTTTGCACTAAAAGATGTGTGAGTGCACTTTCGAGTCTCAAATTTTACACGTCTCTAAAGTTCTGGAAAACCTCACCTCATGATCAAATTCAGCAACTATTTGGTATCAACATCAGTCAGTTATAAGATCTTGGCATAATTGATGGAAAATTGGACCTTATGACTAGTAAAATCATAGTAAAATAGTAGAAAAATGAGTAAAATTATTAGTAAAAAAATTAGTAAAATCGGAGGTGTCTAAACATCTCACGAACCCTTCATCGGACCTTTCCCCAGTTTTGCAGGTTAACCAGTCCGATCCGATCCGATCCGATCCGATGTGCCTTACGGCCTGCGATCAGACTCGAGGTCCATTTCGCTTCCCCATGATTCGTCATCTCGGACGTTGCCCTTCTTTCACTGCCAGCCACTCCTAGCCATGCTGCTGGGCACCGGTCACCAGGAGGGCGGCCGGCGTGTCGATGCCATGACTGCTCCGGACGGCCGAGGGCTCCCCGGCATAGTTGGTTTCTCAGACAGCTTCTGACATCGTGGATGTTCTTCCCAACGCGGCATGCTTTGTGGAGCGGCTTCGGTGCAACGGCAGATCCAGTTGGTTCCCATTTTACCTACTCACTGTAACCAGTTTTCGGTGGCCTGGGTGGAGCGTTGTGCCGACGACCAACTCTTTGCAGCAAGAAGCTTGCCGCGCCGAGAGGATGAACCACTACAACCGCTAGGGATGCAGGGGCCGCCGTGACTCAGAGGCAGCAAGCTACCCACTGAGCCAATGACGCGGCGGTTAACCAGTCTTTATATGGGCTTACGAACTTGAAGAGCTCAGCTTTCTAGCACAACCGGTTAAAATCTGGCGGATTTTTAGTTTCAGTCAAGGTGAAAAATTAGCATTCTCAAAAATGAGGGTGTTATCCCTTGCACAGAAAGCAGGGTTATACGAACTGGTGGGGTCATGGATTACAATCGAGTCAACTAAGGCAACACAATGAACACCTAAATTAGGCCATACAACCGTCCTTTAGATATGTTTAGAGGGCACCACCCTCATTTTTGACAATGCTAATTTTTCATCGTGACTGAAAGTAAAATCCGCCAGATTTTAACTGGTTGTGTTAGAAAGCTGAGCTCTTCAGGTTCTTAAGTCCATACAAAGATTGGTTAACCTGCAAAACTTGGGGAAAATACGATTAGGGTTCGTGAGATATTTACGTTAAAATTTGACGTCTGAAAATGCGGGTCCGTTGATTTCAGAAGGATATAATGAGGCTATAGAAGGCTAGCAGGCAAGGACTTGGCCAAAAAACACTTAACAAATAATAGTAATCGTGCCAAAAATACCCCTAGATATGTCTATACCATTGGAAAAAGGACAAGATTTGTAACTTGTAAACCATTAAACGACTTTTTCTACAACAAAAATTTGAGTTTTTTCGCTTCAAATGTTTCAGAGCCGGAACAAATGGAATTTTCGACGACCATAAGTCTCAGTATCTCAATTCTAAATTTAACAACACACACTCGAGTTTTGTCATACTCTGGAAGGTTCGAGGTTCTCATTCAGTCAAAGGAAGGGAGCTTTGACGGTGATGAACCCAGTTCAGCAGCATCCGTTGTTTGATGCTTTCAAATTGTAGTATTGATGTTATGAAACTATTGTACGTAAAAGATGTAGAGTTTTACCATACGACAGGATACTTTATACAAAGTAAAGTGGATCATTTTATCGAAGAACCCAAACTCAGTGATCTAAAAGTTTCTGTAAAGGCATCATCTTCGAAACTTTTCGCCGTATGGGACAGGGTATTGAACAAAGAAAATATAAACTGAAAGTGTGTTAAAGTTTACTGGATTTCAAGTTACACCTGGACTAATAATCGAAATAGAGATACTGGAGTGCGTTCTGACTGATTTTCTTGTGACAGTAGGGGCAGCCGGGGTGCTTCTGCAGAGCCGGAATGAGACATGGAATACAAAATATGTGCTTGCAAGGAGTGCTCACGAAGAAACGCTGTAACCAAAGAGCAATGGTGACCTAGGATGGGAGTGAAGCACAGCCAAATAAACTCACAGTAGCGCGTGTCTGCAGGCAAATGGGGCACTGGATGTCCTTGTTGATAACTGAACTGTCGTTGCTCTGTTCCGGTTTGCTGTACAGATTGACACCACGCACAGGACCAGCAGCCGCTCCACCGACATTCACATCCTGCAGCAAGTACAGTAGAGACACTGACCAATCACTCAAAACTAACCGGAAACTCGCGCTTAATCATTTGAATTTGCGACTTCAGCCATTCAGGCACCGGCTTGCCACTGTAGGCTTGCCCGATCAAAACTCGTTCAGGACGGGCCCTACGCAAAACCTTCAAAATGACTGGCACAGGCCGTTGGTTTAGCCAGGTTAGCCAGGCTAAAAGAACGTCAATTAAAAAGATAAATACGTACAGTACAAGTAGAGCGCTTTTACGAAGGTCCACTCTGATAGGTTCGCCTGGCAGACCGTTCCTAGGCCACTGATAATTGGTGTCCCGAATGAAACGATGAAAATAGCGAGCAGCCTTCAGAAAGTTGTAGTCGTGGTGAATGAGCAGCGTCGAGCATGCTTGGGTAGACAACTGAAACCAAGATCTCAATCGACTGCCATGGAAAAGGCGGTATGTATAGGGCATACCCGTCTGAATTGATTGCACAGTGCGTCCAGCGCCAACTGTTTTTCGCCGTTTGTGTCAGCAGCACGGTGTTGGGCGATGAGTTGCTCTTCTGCACTAGGCTCAACTGGTTCCAAATATTGCCGGTCCAAATTAGCGGAAGTGTTGTCATGACGGTCGGTCTGAGTGTGGGGGGAAGAGCTGGTCTGAGTTGAAGACTGGTCTAGTTCAAGGCTGGCAGTGCCGGCGGACGTCTCTGGTGCCATGTCCGAAACGGGATTGTGAGTAGGAGTTGGTGTTAGCCGCAGCTCATCTCTCTCCAGTTGTGTCGGTTCGGAAAACTCTACCACGGCGTCCAGTAGCTCCAACGCCTGTCGTGTGGTGATTTGCAGTTCTGTTTGCAAAAGATTAGCTATTCTCTGTCGTGGCCTGTGCGCGTGGTTGCTGGGCACGGTGGGCGGTATAAATTGGTGCTGCAATGCCAATATACTGACATCCATAAGGGTTAGGGCTCTGCGCCGACCGGGGTTCTGAGGCCAGATTCTAGGGGAGGGGGTTTGGTACCAAAAAAAACGCTTGAAATTGAAAAAATCGCAATTTTGGGCTAAAAACCGTAAAACATCGGTAATTTGGGCTCAAATCCAGTTAAAAAGTGCTGTTTTACATGCGATTTTAACAATTTTAAGAGCCACATTTTATAAAACCGGGGCGGGTCCCCTACTAACCGCGGAACATGAAAAATTCTGACCTATAGTTTTTATTTGATAAATCGATAGGTCTATGAGAGAAAATAACACACGAGAAATATTTTCACTCGCCTGTCACCAATATGCAAATTAGGGCCAAAAACGTGTTTTTCCACCCAAATTCGGTCTTT
Source organism: Sabatieria punctata (assembly GCA_030248155.1). NCBI lineage: Eukaryota > Metazoa > Nematoda > Chromadorea > Araeolaimida > Comesomatidae > Sabatieria > Sabatieria punctata. The sequence continues at coordinate 77,216 of JASANB010000842.1, read as the reverse complement.
CTTATATTTCTCCCGCATGTGTTGACGGATCGGGCTGATATTTTCTGCAATAATGCTGGCTATATTGGGTGTTGTACCTATAAAATTTGAAGAGGATCGGCGAAGGTTGAGATCGCAAAATATAATGAAATGCAAATTTTGGGGTCCTGTAAAAAATCGAATTTTACAAAAAAAGGTACCTCGAAAATTTCGACCAAACTTTCAGTGTAGGTTGCTTAAGTGTCCCTCAAAGTAAACCCTCTTTTTCCGTTTGTGGACTTTGTCTCTGTTTCGAGAAATTAATGTTCGAATTTTCATACACACGTTGGTAGAAAAAACCGGAATTTACTTCCAGCTTTCGTTTGAGCAAACGGATCTTTTAGCGTTCGGTCTCCCTTGAAAGAGCGCGCAATGGCCGATCGATTGTTGGGTCGCCCGCTAGAAACAAACCACTTAGTCGGGAACTGTCAGAGTTTAAAGTGAGCGAGTTGACCACACTGCGATTTTCTCATGTTTTTGAGTTCTGTAATGTTGTTTATCATGGCTTTTGACTCAAAATCCGAATGGAAAGTGTTCGCTACGTTTCGAGAAGGCTCAGCGTGCCTTAGTAATCTTTATTCAAGAGCTGAATGTCAAACGCACAGCTGGCCACCTCCAGGCATTCTCTCAGTTGACATGGAACCTTTTCGAAAACGCTGTACCTTGGCAGATTTGGGTTTTGTTTGGCGGCTCTTCTTCAAGTATAGCATTCAGCTTTTGAATAATGGTTGTTAGAGGCACGCCGAGCTTTGTATGAAACCTCCGATAGTGCAAATGTACAAGACAATGGTTTATTACAAACAGTAACACAGAGTCCCGTTCTAATTTACAGTGACTCAGTGATTTACTGGTGGGAGTCAACAAGAGTGCAAAGACGTATGTAGCGCTGGCCCTTGTGGCATACACGCAAAGTTTTATTATCCTAAAGACAGAAAGACAGTCGGTAAAGCGCACATAAATCTGACACACACAACAGACCGACAGACCGTTTGCGGATCAGCCAATGAACAAAACGGACACCGTCAAGAAATCAATAGTCAACATGTATGCTTGCTATGTAGGTTGAGGTGCTGCCTGTACAAGAGACCACTAGCAACTGTAAACACACAAGCAATACACATGTAGACTATACTGGAAAACGTTATAGTGATTTAGTTCAGCATTATCTATTCAGTTTGAAGGTACTATGAAGAAACGGTAAAAGCAGTGGATGTAAGTACCATTGTCTGGAAAGGAGAAAAAGTATATATATGCTGCCACTAGGAACGTACACAATAAACAAACAAATATACCTGGCCTGGTCAGAAAACTATTGCATCGAAAGTGCTTAACACTTAAATTGGAGGTTTTTGGCTGCAGTATAAGAGACGAATTTCACCGAACCAAAGCAAACTCCTAAAGTGTGAAAAGGGGTGCATGTTGCGTGTCATACAAACGTACTTGTCCAAGAATTAAAGAAATTCGGCTTTCATATTTTACGGGAACAATCGATTTTTTGATGCACATTAATTTCTAAGCAAAAACAAGATGATCTCGTTACATTTCGTTTGAGCACACTCGTTTAAGGTGAGCGAGTTTAGCCAGCATACTACAATTTTCTCCATTTCTAATATGGTTTTTGCCTCAAAATAGTTTACTAGGGGCATGCTCAGCTTTTTCCAAAGTTTGCGTACACTTTCCAATCCCATTTTGAGGCAAAAGTCATGATAACAACATTATAAAACTCAGAACATGAAAAATATTGCAGTGTAGTCGACTCGCTCACTTTAAACTCTTACTGTACCCGACTCAGTGGTTTGTTTCTGGCCGTCGACCAACCAATCGATCGGCCATTGCGCGGTCTTTCAAGCGAGAGTGAACGCTAAAAGATCCGTCTGTTCAAACGAAAGCTGAAAGTAAATTCCGGTTTTTTCTACCAACGTGTGCAAGAAAATTCGAACATTAATTTCTCGAAACAGAGACAAAGTCCACAAACGGAAAAAGAGGGTTACTTTGAGGGACATTTAAGCAACCTACACTGAAAGTTTGGTGGAAAATTTCGAGGTACCTTTTTTCGCAAAATTCGATTTTTTACCAGAACCCAAAAATTGTAATTCCCGATCGATCTCAACCTTGGCCGATCCTCTTAAAATTTTACAGGTAAAACACCCAATATACCTATCATTATTTATGAAAATATCAGCCCGATCCGTCGACGCACGCGGTAGAAATAAAAGAAACACCGAATTTGGCTGGAAAAACATGTTTTCGGCCCTAATTTGCATATTAGTGACAATCGAGTGAAAATATTTGTCGTGTGTTATTTTCTACCATAGACCTATCAATTTATCAAATAAAAACTATAGGTCAGAATTTTTCATGTTCCGCGACCTGCCCCGGTTTTATAAAATCTGGCTCTTAATGTCTGAAATTCAAAAAAATGTAAAAGTTTGCTGGAAAAATTACTTGCCAGAAAAATCGTACATGTAGAGCGGGTGTCGGAAAAATCGTCTCGGGTGGGTTGACCTAAGTCGGATCGAGGGAAGTGGCGTACCCGGCAGTTTGTCATAATTCAATCGTTACTCTTATTTTTGCCTAACCTTTCCTACCTCCATCACAAAAGGTGATTACACCCCTGTGTACGCTACTGGTTGAGGGCAGACCCCTGGACCCCCTGTTACATGTTTGGTGGTACATACCCGTATTCTGTAATCAACACACTCACCAAGTTCTCCATGTTCAACTGCGGCTCATCCCATTCGTCCATTGCAGAGTCAAACACAAAGTACTAAGAAACACAACACAGAAGAATTTTTTCATAAACAAATTTTTAGCCCCAACGCCTGTGTGGTGATTTGCAGTTCTGTTGGCTAAAGATAAATTGGTGATGCAATGCAAATACACGTACAAACCCATATTCCATTTATAGTCAACACACTCACTAAGTTCCCCATTCTCAGCTGCGGTTCAGCCAATTGGTCCATTGCAGAGTCAAAAAGTATTAAGAAACACAACACGAAGACGACTAAAATAAAAAGGCTGCGGACAGAATTGCGTCACCTCTCAAACAACCAACAAGTGCAACCGTTTTCTTCCCAAATCATAAAAATGCCCATATCTTCAACGTAGAATATTGTTATTTTCAGAATGGGCAGGAAAAAGTACATAAGAAAAACTGCTTTTTACCGCGGTTTATGGTCATGCTTGCGAGTAGTGCCACTCAATAAATACTGTCGGTCACAAACTTGAACGCAAATTTCTCCCAATGCAGAGGGAATCTAGCTAAACCGAATGCATTTTCGAATTCAGCACACAAAACTGCATCGAACAGTATGCTAACCATTAAGCTTTGCAGAAAAAAATTGTTGAACACCTTTGAGAGGCCAAAACAGCCTCCTAAACAGCACACTTTAATGCGCTCATTTTGTTTGGCCAACTCATGCATGCCCAACTTTTGTCAAAACATTAGCTTGGCAGAGACTTTGCACAATACCTTACAAAGATTTTTCGAAAAAAACGGAGTGGCATTTTGCGGCAATTTCGTAGTTCTCGGCGAATATCTTGCTAACCAGCATCCATCCATCCATCTCACGATCTGGAAGCGGGAGTACCAGAATATGAAAGGCGATTGCAACAGCTACAAAACCATATGCGAGTCGGGATCCTAGCTTAAGAAACGAATGAAGGGTGATCGTTTGAATGGAGGCTGTCAGAGAGCAGAAAATGAAAGAAAAAATCGCTGCCGACCAAACTTTGACGGAGTGTAGCTCCGGTTCCAGTATAGAAAGTATAGAAAGTGGTAACATTACATCCCGGTGCATGTCAAATTTCCTCTAAAAATTTCAAAGATAACCAAAAATTCGCGTATTCATTCAGCACATTTCCATGTATTCCGTGCAAATGTATGTATGTATCAGGCATGTGAGGTGTTTTTTCGTTATTATTTTCAGAAAAAAACCGTTTTTTCCTAAGGGTCGGAAAGAAACATAAATCGTGGGAAAAACCTCAAGCTAAAAATAGCTAATTTATCCACTTTGAAAAGACCGAAAAACCCGAATCCTGATCGTTTTACAGAAACCTGAGTTCGTTTTCCTGAAACATGAGTTCGTTATCCTAAAACAGAGTTCGTTTTCCTGAAACATGAGTTCGTTATCCTGAAACAGAGTTCGTTTTCCTGAATCATGAGTTCGGGTTGTTTGTTTTTTTTTCAGTTTTTTCAAAAATCGCGGAAAAATTCCAGCTCAAGTTCTGAGTATCCTAGCCTGGTTTTATGATTCCTAACACTTTCTAGTGCCTTCCTGAGTCTTTTCTGAACAGAAATACACGTCTTACATAGATATGAATAAATCCCGAAACAGGCAAGAAACTAGATTGCGAACTGGTATTGGGTATTGGGTTTTTTATGCCCCAATACCCAATACTAATTAGGACCTATAAAAATTGCTGTTGAACTGAAAAACTGACCCAAAAAAATCGAAGATTGACCGATGATTACTGTAGGTATAGAAAGCCGTTTTTGCGTTAATAAACTAAAGCTTAAGAATGTCATATACTGTCCGCTTTTCTAAGTAGTACACCAGTAATTAATTCAATTTCTCTGATCTTAAGATAAACGTTTGTGATTCAGTTGAAATTTGTCATTTTTAGTGATACAGAATGTCTTTGTACTGTACCTAGGGGGTGCGGGTCTGGTACACCCCTTTCCGGTGAAGTAAGAAGAAAAAATCCGCCGAAAATAAGAAACACTGTCATACAGTAGATCAAGTACAGACGGCTTCTAAATGCTTTCTTAAAGACCAATTTTTCAAAATTTTCTCGCCCTGGTTGGACAATGGCCCATCCAGGCCTCTTCGAAATTTTAATCACTGTGAAAAAATCCTGTGTACACTACTGGAACGTACCTGTTCACTGCAATGCAATTTTTGGCTCAGTTACGTAAGTATTGGGTATTGGGGGTCTCAGGTATTGGTATTGGGTTTTTCAGGTATTGTTCGCACTCTACATGAAACAGTCTCTGACAGGCTCGATGAAAACCGCTGTATGCAAATTTTCTTACAGCAGTTTGCCTTTTTGTTTTAGATTGTCAAATTTGGTCTTTTCTGTTGTTTTTCTAACAGTTTTTTATACATTGAAAAAGTTCTCTTTCAAGTACCTTGGTATTGTCGTTGATTCGAAGCTAAGTTTTGCTGAGCACACTGAAATAGCTGCATCCAAGGCCAAGCGAGCTTTGGGTTGGGTGCAAGCAAGCAACCATGCGTTTGGTTCGCGGTGGTGTGCGCCACGATATGTCTTGTCTACTGTCTATAGTAGTGCCTGTGTTCTACCTCAAATGTGCTATGCGTGGGAAGCTTGTTATCCCAGAAGTCAGTATTCTCGTCAGAAATATGAAAAAGTCCAACGCTTTTATGCACAGAACTACTGTAATAATTTCACTGATAACTACAGCACTATGCTCGGAGATTGTGAATTGTTGTCAAAAAAGTGTCTCTCTCCTCTCTGGCTCTGTGGCACAGGCTGTGCCGCGAAACAGAGATTGAAGCTGTTCTATAAGTATTACCATGGCGTTCGCTATTGTCCGTCTGACTCGTTTGAAAGAGCCTCTAGAAACCGTAGAAGTAGCCGTGTGAACCACACTTGCCACGTAGAGCTGGCCAGACATAAGGCCGCCACGGGTGAGCTGTTTTATCCGGTTGCTGCTCGTTTGTGGAATGCTTTACCACCTTCTGTGCCTGTGCTTGGTTTGTTCGCATTTGAAAAGTTCTTAGACTCTTCAGAATTTCGTGAACCTATGTGGGCGTTTTAAGCTCAGTTTCTTTATGTGACTTTTATTTATGTTTTTTATTTGTTTACGCGTTGTCCTACCCAGTGGCCGCTCTACAGTAGTGTCGGGTTTTAACTAGTGGACGATAAAGTTTCAGTTTCAGTCCATTTTTAACTGAAAATGACAAAAGTATCTTGCTCGGGACTGACACAGGCGCAGAATGAGTTGTAAATGTACTGCAACAGTATTGTAATCACTGGTCGCTCACATTACCACTCATAAATCTGTCACGACGAGCAAAGGGGAGGTCCCAAGCCAACTGACCTGGGTTTTGTTTCTCACTGTAGTCTTCTTTCCGCCTTTACGCAAAGTGAGAAGAGAAACAATTCTATTACCTAGTGCGCCCGAAGCGCACTTGAAAATTTCTCTTTTCTTTCATAGAATTCAAACAAAACGAGCCGAGTGTTTATTTAGAGCTGAAGATAAATACAGAAAGAAAAGTACATAAATTGAGTGCAGTCAGTTAAGCCTTGTTTCCCTCTTTCTTTTCCTTTTCATCATCTTTCTTCTCCGCCTCATCTTTCTTTTCTTCCTCTTTCTTGTCCTTCTCTGCTTCTTTCTTCTCTTCGCCCTTCTTCTCTTCCTCTTTCTTCTCCTCTTTCTGCTCTTCCTCTTTCTTCTCCTCTTTCTTGGGCTCTTCCTTCTCTTCAAGCGCTTTCAATGGCAGTCTGACATCTTTGAATTGGCCGACCTGACGGAACGGCGACTGCGGGTCCTTCTCTCCTTCCCCCACCTTGGTGAACTAAAAAAGCACAGTACTGTTGTGCCAGTCACAGGGTCAGAGCTTGCCTGAATGACAAGGCGATCTTCCTTGGCAGGTCCGGGCAGACGAATCACATCCAACTTGTGGTCGTTCCCTGGTTCCACGATCGAAAACACTGGTCTCACTCGGTAGACGGCGTTGTTGGAGCATTTCACCTTGAATGCCAAACGGGACTTGGACGGGTTCTTCAGTTTGTGCTCCGATTTTCCCTTCACGTTCGGCTTGAATACAGCTCTTTCCGGCTCGACCGCTAGTACCTCCGCCATGTCACCAGTACACAACAACACACAAAAGAAACAAGTACAATGACATTTCCTGTGGTCTCATTCCTTATGTACTATGTATGTACGTACTGTACAATAAATTTAGGTGTAGAACAAACAAACGGTGGTGCTTTTAACAAAAAACAGGCAGTAATAGTTCTTTTCATAGATTTATAGCGTGATATTTTTAAGACAGCTGCAAGATATCTCTCACAGGAGAACCCTACATACTTTATAGGGAGCGAATTAGAAAACACCGAAAGTCAGATTTCGCCCAGAAACCTGAAGGCAGCATGCGAATTTAAACAAGAATCGCACCCGGTGGATTTAAAGGGGGCTTAATTCGCGTTTTTCAAATAATTGCGAGTTCGTATAAATTGCCCAGACCCATCTTCCGAATTGAGAATTTTGGGCCAGGATTCGCAGGTTTGCCTGAGCACGGTAGAGAGTGCGTAGAATTAAAATGCGAATTTTAGTGACTCGGGCAAGATCTATGTGCCTGCAAGCACTGGGCAAGTTCGCACAGCATTATTCGTATAGGTCAAAACTCCGATCATCGATTCGATTCACGTTTAATTCAAAGGGTCGCCGGTGTCGCGTGATATTTTTCCCCCTAATATTTTCTTTCCCCCGGAAAGTTTATATCGAAATGGTTCTTTCCCCGGAAGATTTGTTCTGAAAAGTGACCGAAATAAATCTTTCCCCTCCGAAATAAAATTTCCCTTTAGTTTCCAATTTAATGGCACGAGAATAGCAACACTACTGATAAGCAGGGCTATCAATTAGTGGTGCAGCGTTTTGTTTGAGACGGTATTAAGCCATTGCTCTTAATGCCTGCAACAAAACAGGTAAACAAAGACGGGTCACTGAATGCAAGACTGAGAGGTGACACTAGGCAGTTTATGGTCATAAACTGCGGAACGCACTCTATAAATTACAGACTTTAATTTACGTTGCCGATCTCTACGCGCACAGTGGCTTTGCGGCGTAAACCACTAGACCAACTGTGCCGGCGCACACGGAGTCAAATTGAAAGAAACTGCTCTCCAATTACGTAAAAGGCAGTGATCCAAAAGAAACTGAAAAATTCCAAGCCTGCAGCTTCAAATCGAGACTAACAGACAACTTGCGTCAGTAAACGACCCCCACCCCTTTACGTAATTTTTGGACGGCCATTTCCAACCGTAGACCGTTGTCGTCCTGAACGCAAGACAGAACCCGGTCCAAACGTCCCAACTTACGTAACATCCTTAAACCACTTTAATTTTATTTGAGTATTTAATTAATAATAGTTAACACAGTGCTCAGTAGAACAGCATTGCAAGAAGAAAATAAATTCTGAAATTAAATTCTTAATTTAAAAAACAGCAATAGATGCAATGTATAAGTCAAGGTTGTATCATTTCTGGGCACCCTGAATAGTGACCACAACCCTTCTGGCACCTAAAACAAGTGAAACCAGCTTGTCACAGCCACTACGCTCAGTCTGAATTTGTACCAGCACGATCTCTGTGTTCGCACAACCAAAGACCTTGCCAAGTTCCAAGATTCATTTTTCCGTCAGTTATCGGAACAGAGACTGATACACCAACGAGTGCTGTCTTAATGTGGGCTGGCATGTCGTCCGGACCCTCGTAAGAATGACTGTAGGGCCAACTCTGAACAATCATCAATAAATAAGTATTCTATGTATGTACAAGAACCAGCACTGCAAAGGGCGTGAAATTTTTGAAGTCGCCTCGTTGGGTCGCTTACCAACCAGGGGGAGAAAATTTTGAAAAATTGGGCTTCAAAAACACATTTATACGGTATTCAGAGCGTAAAATTAACAGCATCATAAACGGCGTTAAAGCGGTGACTGACTGTGCTACGATTGAAGACTAACAAAACAGAAGAACGTTGGAGAAGGAAAAGCTATAAAAATTGCATCGTCGATGGGATACGTGAGTTTACTTTCAGTAACTTACCTGAGGTACCATTTTCGACAGAGCCATTTCTGTGTCATCTAATACTTCTTTATCCCAACACTGAAGGTGAAAAAGCACCAATTTATAACCGCACACTATTACAGCAGTTAGTTACCTCATTTAGACAGATACTTGCAGATGTGTGTTGCACTGAAACTTTCCATAAATGTACACTGTACATTTTACAAAAAGCCCTAGGTTTTAACAATTTCGAAAGTGTCGAACCAGTGTATTCTGGGTATGGATATTTGCGATGAAGGTAGGAAGAAAAAATTGGGATAAAATAAGAGAAACAAATAAATTATGACCTACAATTACTAAAAGCAGAAATTTTAGAAATTAAGAGCCAGTCTCTGATTCGATCATGATCGAGTCTTGGTCGTTTGCCGTCTTCAAACCAAAAAACTGAAACTTTGGTTCAGAGAGCTGTAATTTGGTCTTGGTGCACTAATACATACTTCTGATTTATCTTTCAGCTGCAAAGGATAAGTAGATTTGACGCACCAGTCTCGCGATACGGCCTTTTGAAAATCGGCGCGCTTAACTATGGACCAAACTTTCGAACTCCAATTTCTAACCTAACCAGCTGGAGTTGCAATGCAATATACAAATTTGGGTTTTTAGTTTTTACATAACTTTCAGGTACTTTTCAGTCATACATGGGCCGGAAAAATCCGGAGGGGGTATGGAAACATCGGGGGGGGGGGGTGTCACCGAAAAACGCTAAAAACGCCTATTGTGCCTTAAATAAGCGAAAACTTTCTCCCTCCGGGAGGGGGGGGTGGCCGGCCGAGGGGCTGGTATTGGCCGGCGAGCGGTATACCACACTCATACCCCCCGCCCATGTATGTTTTCAGTATTGTCTGCAGTACAATTTCATTTTAGAAGACAGAATTTTTACCTCCTTTGGCTGGCCATAGCTCGGCTGGAACCCCTTCTAGAGGGGCTTTTTTGTTTCAAAATTTGGTACCGCTTTTTATAAGGTTAAATCTTTATATAGAATAAGGTATGATTGCTCACGGCCAATCCAGTGAAAATTGGCCTTAATACCTATCTAAAAAAAATTGCATGCTTCACTATAGATACTAAAGCTAACTGTGCCGATTTTCAGAAGGCCGTATCTAGTCCTTCGCAGCGGAAAGATAACTCATAAGCATGTATACGTGCACCAAATTACAGCTGTCTGGGTCAAAGTTTCAATTTTAGGGTCTGGATACCAAGACTCGATCAACTCACAGACCAGTGTGGGGTCTAGGCATACATGTACTAGGGGCGGTTTTGGGGGGTTACCCCCCTGCTGGAAAGGCCAAACCCCCCACCCCGAGACAGGTTAAGGGGACCCCCCCCGACCAAAAAAATACAAGTACTAGTAGTGGCTCCAGTATTAACAAACTGGCTCAGAAATCACTAATTTTTAGCCTAAAATTCACTTGGAAAGCCTTTGGAAACCGAATTTGGCGCTTCCACTGCTGATATTTAAGAGAAATCAGTGTTTTTGGACGCCATTTTTGTCATTTTTTGCTTGTTTTTAGCTCTAAAACGCTATTTGCCAGCTTAAAATAGTGATTTTTAGCGTCCTTACTGAAAAAACGTGCTAAAAACGCATTTCCAGGCGTTTTGGAGTTTTTTGAAAATTTGCCCCCCCCCCATCTGGGCGAAACCCTCCTCGCCCCCCACCTGAGGAAAACCCCCCTACCCATACATGTAACCGGGGGTCGGCCCCCCCCACCCGACTTCGCCCCGCCCCCCCCCGGACGCCCCCCCCCCCCGAGACGATTTCACCGACCCCCCCCCTCCGATTTTTCTGGCAAGTAAATTTTCGAGCAAATTTTTGCAATTTTTTACACTTTCACACACAAAAATTGCCAAAATCGCCTGCAAAACAGCACTTTTTAGCTGTATTTCAGCCCAAATTAGCGATCTTTGGCAATTTTTAGCCAAAAAATTACGATTTTTCTCGATTTTTGAGCGTTTTTTAGTGCCCACCCCCCTCCCCCAAAATTTTGGCTCAGACCCCCCCCGGCCGGCGCCAGACCCCCCAACCCCCCTCCCCCCATCGACGGATGACCTGTTACATGTATGCCCCTACCCCCCTCCCCCAGGTCGGCCCGGAGATGTTACATGTATGGGTCTAGGGGGTCCCCTGGGGGGCAGACATGGGCTAGCATTTCGGCTGAGGGGGTCCGATCCGATCCGATCCGATCTGGCGGGGGGTTGTACGATGTACAGCCCTACGATCAGACCTGCGCGGTCCATTTCGTTACCCCTTATATCGTCATCTCGGACGCTTTTTTGCCCTTCTTTCACTGCCAAGCCACTCAAGCCATGCTGTTGGGCGCCAGGTACTAAGAGAGTGCCTGGCGTGGTGACGTCATGGTGCTGACAGCTCCCAACGGCCGCCCGGCGTAACCAAACCGGTATTGGCCTTATTGCTGGTTTCTCAGACGGCTCCTGACGTCGTTGATCTTCCCTCCAACGCGGCATGCTTTTTGGAGCGGCTTTCGGTGCAACGGCAGATCCAGTTGGTTCCCAATTTACCTACTCACTGTAACCAGTTTTCGGTGGCCTGGGTGGAGCGTTGTGCCGACGACCAACTCTTTGCAGCAAGAAACTTGCCGCGCCGAGAGGATGAACCACTACAACCGCTAGGGATGCAGGGGCCGCCGTGACTCAGAGGCAGCGAGCTACCCACTGAGCCAACGACGCGGCCCGGCTGAGGGGGGGGGGGTAGAATTTTCAAATCCTGAGGGGCTGAGGGGGGAGGAGCGGCTGAGGGGGTTGTAAGCCAAAAAGTCCGATTTTTGGCTAAAATCAAGGTTTTTTGGCAAATTTTTAATTAAAATAAGTTAAAATAAGCTATTCTGAGCCATAAACGGGCCGGAAAAATCCGGAGGGGGGTAGGGGGGTTGGAGAGCTCGGGGGTGGGGGGGGTCCCCCTGAAAAAAGGCCGAAAAACGCCTATTTTGCCTTAAATAAGCGAAAATTACCTCTCTCCGGGAGGGGGGTGGGTGGGGGAGGGGGGATGGCCGGCCGAGGGGGGATATGACCGGTCGAGGGGAGGGGTATACCCCATTACCCCCCGGCCCATGTATGTTCTGAGCTCATTTACTCCTAATCCAGGCATATTTTAATCATAATTTTCTATACAAAATTCTTCCAAAAATTCTTGAGGGGGTAGCGGCCGGCTGAGGGGGGTAGGTCAGAGCCTGAGAGGGGCCAACCAACCCCCCCTCAGCACCCCTTTTGCCCATGTCTGCTGGGGGTCCCTTAAGTAAGAAGAAAATAGAAATACATAATAGCAGAAAGTTAGCTGTTTCAAAATGCCAATTTCCAAAGCCTAACATCAAAATCAAAAAGCAGTTAATCCAAAAATTCATACCAAATTTTCAAAAATTTTGTTAGACAAAGCAAAATTAACCGGCCAGACAAGGCGGGGCCCGATTTTGATTAACGATTTGATTTTGAAAATGTGCATTATGACACATATGAACTCGAAAGGATTAAACGCACTTTTCAAGGTAAAATTTTATCAAAACTGCTTGCTCTGGTTGGGCAGCGGGCCACCCAGAGAACAGCCGGTTCTTTGTAAAATGCGGGTTACGCCACTGTGTCCAACTCATACATGTAACAGGGGGGTCTGCCCCCCACCCGAAATAGGCCAGACCCCCCCCCCCCCCCCGAGACGATTTCACCGACCCCCCCCTCCGATTTTTCTGGCAAGTAAATTTTCGAGCAAATTTTTGCAATTTTTTACAATTTCACACACAAAAATTGCCAAAATCGCCTGCAAAACAGCACTTTTTAGCTGTATTTCAGCCCAAATTAGCGATTTTTGGCAATTTTTAGCCAAAAAATTGCGATTTTTTCGATTTTTGAGCGTTTTTAAGTGCCCACCCCCCTCCCCCAAAATTTTGGCTCAGACCCCCCCCCCCGGCCGGCGCCAGACCCCCCCAACCCCCCCTCCCCCCATCGACGGATGACCTGTTACATGTATGGTCCAACTGTATTTCAGAGGTGCGATTAGTCGTGGTCACTCGCAGCCAGCGTAGACACCGCTTCTGTGCGAGGTCGAGGAGACCGCCAAAAGCACTTGGGAACAAAACAAACCAAATAAAGCCAAAAGTATACAGAACATACATGTAACAGGGGGGTCTAGGGGGTCTGCCCTCCCACCCGACTTAGGCCAGACCCCCCCCCCCCCCCGAGACGATTTCGCCGACCCCCCCCCCTCCGATTTTTTCGAGTAAACTTTTGAGCAAATTTTTGCAATTTTTTACAATTTCAGACACAAAAATTGCCAAAATCGCCTGCAAAACAGCACTTTTTAGCTGTATTTCAGCCCAAATTAGCGATTTTTAGCCCAAAAATAGCGACTTTTTCGATTTTTGAGCGATTTTTAGTGCCTTACCCCCTCCCAAAATTCTGCCTCAGACCCCCTAACCCCCCATCGGCGGATGACCTGTTACATGTATGATACAAACTGCGTAAAACATTATTTTTACAGTATTGTTACAACTACGGTTTTGGTACTGGTGACGTTGCATTGCAAGATTATCACTTCTAGGAAGAATAAATGGCTGCGACACAAAAAATGTAAGTTGGCGTGCTATGGTGTACGTACACGTACTGTAGAGGCGGAGCTGAACTTACAGCACAAGTGCATCACTCCAACGGCATAGTTTTTGATCTCGGGTACGGCTCTGTTAATTTCTTCAGAGATGTAATGACACCCTCTTGATCTGGCTTTCAGACTAACTACACGCTGCACCCACACACATCCCTGTGCAACTTTAGCCGTCATTTATCTAAAATTAGCCTTGGCGCATAAGCACACATTTGGAGCGCGAAGAATGCAAAAAAAACAATGCTTATTCAGTTGTGAAAAAATCATATTTCAGTGCACACATCTACAGAATAATACGGAATAAATGTAGCACAGCCTCTGTTTTTAAAAATCGCATCCAGAATTTGGATGTGAGTATGTTTTTGAAGGGTAGGGCTTTAGAAGCCGACAAACGGCTCAGCCGTTGCTCTGATCTCTGACAAACTCTGATCTGGTTGCATAATTTTTCGTTGTTCTTTTTTGTATTCTGTTGTTATGCTTAGTGTGTTGTCGGATAAATTTTTTCTCTCTCTTCTCTCTAAACTGTTAACAAACTGAAGCAAAAAAAGCTTCCTAAACCTAGTCATGAGCAGATTTTTAAACGTCCAAATCAGTATTGGGTACCTGGGCACAAAAACCCCAATAACAGGAAAACACCCAAATGCTGTTTCAGTCAAAACAGAAAAACACGCAAACAGCCACGGAAACGACATGATGAGGGGCAGAAACCCAATGAACAAGTCACTTAAGCAACCCGACAATTTTTATGCAAGCTACCCATGTGAGCGATTCAAATATCAGAGGTAAAACAAAGGGAACGTCGAGACGGGTGGCCAGAGAGTGATCAATAATGGAAACGTTTGAACGGGACTCAAGCTAAACTGACACCTTCAAATTCAAGTAGAATATTTAGCGGTCGTACTTCTACCTTGAAAAAGACAAGAACCTTAAGTGACAGACTAGACGAAAATACATACATAAAGAAGAAAGAACACCAGGTTCAAAGGGTTCAGTCATGTGAGTCAATAGTTCAAACCGATTTCCATGCTGACCCTATAACCAGAGTAAGTAAAATAGCGGAAAATATGAACTTGGATAAGAAGAACAATAGTGAGAGACGCAAAAAGCAGGACTGAAAGCACATAATCGATCACTGCACCGTTGAGCTGAGACTGTCAAGTGGAATAGGAAACCCGTGACTAAGTGTCAGTTGCTGTGCGATTGACAAACTTCCAGAGATGAGCGAAAGATTCATCACAGACCTCCATGGCAACATCGTAGGTGCCGGTTTCCTCTGCTGAGGCAGACTGAGCTGACAGACACATGCCACTGGCACTGTTGTATAGTTGCAACCGGGACTAAAACAGACCGATACCGACAAATAGAAACCACTCACGCAACCTATAGGTGCTCCAAAAAGACACACCTATTCTGTCTGTTGTGGTTTCCGCGCGCACTTTCCAAAATGGGATGAAATTTGGATCGCATGTGTATTTTATCTGTTACAGTTTGCTGCGTGAGACTCAATCGAGAGAAAACAAAGAATATGAAAAAACCCTGGTCTTCGGATCTGCTATTCTAAAGGGCTGCTTATTAGGAAATTCTTCATTCTCTCAAGACTGCGTCAACCTCACTGACTGCATGAAATTTTATACCCAAATTACCCCGCGTTTCAACAGATATTCTCCGAATTTCAGATGAAATTTGTTGAAATGACAGTAAAAACAAAAGTCACAGTCTGCCTACGTATACGTTGTAAATTACAGAATTTAATATATTTATCGTTCTCTCGAGATTCGGTCAAGCCCGGATTATACAGAAAATGCTGGCCACTTTAACACATTGATATTGCTACTTCAACCCACTTTGACCATTGTATGTGGAAACGATAGGAGAAAGAAATGTTGTCATTTTGGGCTCTTTGATACATGTTGTGCAATAGTTTGTCATGTTCCAAATTAAAGGGTATCAGGGTTCGGCAATTTCAACCGGAACGTTTAGCCATTTCGCAACAGCTAGCCCTACCTAACATAATTCTATGAAGGCAGACAAGGCCTAATTATTTCTGAAACTGGTTTAAACTAAACAAAGTTAATGTCGGTTGCAACTGAACCTTGGGGATTTGGCTAAAGGACGGTAACTAAAACGAACCTTTCCTGTGCGTCTCCATTCCTGATACGACCGCTGCATATCACACTTCATCAGTCGAGCACCTTTATAAGCGTCCAAACACAAAGAACCTCCCAACTTCAGCTCATTCAGGTCGGTCAGATGCCACATCTGACGATGCAGACTGGACCGATCGCAGTCCATAACGGTGAGAAAGGAACCTTTGGTCGGCTTTTCACTATCAGACGAAAGACACATTTGCGGAGACTGAGATAAGCGGATCTGCAATTTGTCTGTACGGCCTCAATCAAATGCCTTTCCATTGCCGGTATATTTTTAGAGAAATCGGTGTTTTTGGAAGCCCTTTTTATCGCTTTTATGCTTGTTTTTAGCTCTAAAACGCTATTTGGCAGCTTAAAATAGCGATTTTTAACCTCCTTACAGAAAAAACGTGCTAAAAAACGCGCGTTTTGGAGATTTTTGAAATTTTAGACCCTCTGCGTGAACCCCCCTCGACCCCCCTGACGGAAACCCCACGCCGGCCCGGACCTGTTGTATGATTAAAATCAACGGTTGTGGCTGTTTTCGTTAAAATAGGCGATACTTGCATACATAAATCTGCCAGAAATTAAAGGGTGGTCGGCATCAGGTCAGGTGTGCAATAGAAGTTACTGTAAGTTTGCGGATGGTCAGTGATTTGACCATGGCATGAGCTTGAGCTTCAACTGGAGAGACAGTGGCACCGGGAAGCAGCGCTGGATAAACGTTTTCTAAGAACCACTGGAATGATTTGCACCCCAGACGTTTACGCAGCTCCACGCGTTCGCTAACATCACCCGCATCTACGGTGCGCAAGGCCGGTCTCTGTTTGAAAAAATGATCCTGAAATGTAAGAAACCCGATACCAAAAAACTACAGGTGTCTGAAAATGGACACATTTCCACAAACTTTGACCAAATTTGGCTGAAATTTGCAACATACATAGATGCCAAAATTCGGGGTATTTAGTGTTAAATAAAGTTTGGTGCATAAGTCTTTACCCAATCGTAAGAAATTCAAGAATATGTGAAATTTGATAATTTCAGTCAGTACCTATAGAAAATAACGTTAATAATGGAAACTTTTTGCTGTAAATTGTACAAATATTCGCCAAATGACGTGAAATTTGAAGAATGTTTGCTAAACTGCCGAATGTTGTGTGCGAAACTTTTATACACCTAAAATTGTTGACAGTCTTGATAAAATTTTGGATTATAGTGATGAATATCTGATTTTCTGACCTGCACAATAAAAATTATGTTTAGTTTAAACTTCAACAAATGAAAATTTAACACAAATATAACACTGTTTAGTAAGCACCAAGTTTTGACTTTCTAAGGACTGGGATAAGCCTTGAGCAGGAAACTATAACACATGAAATTGCTGGGTTTTGGCACCTAACTTCTAAATTTCAGCCAATTTAACAAGGGTTTGCGGAAATGACAGCGAAAAGAAGTGTCCATTTTTTGAGACACCCGTAGTTCGGACGGCCTAAACAAAAGACAAAAAGACAAGTTTTGAGAACGGTTTTAGGTTATAGTGTATTGTTTAACTCCGCCATAGCCGGTCCCAAACCCGGTTGCAAAAGGAGGAGGGTTTCGAGAGGTTACGGAGCCTCTCCTATACTAAACTACTCCGAAAAACCAATCGGGACGTACCTTCCGGGGTATTTGGTGTGCAGTTCCCATCTGTATAAACGTCCCCGCATCCTCGCAAGGGTCGCAAGACTCTTTCAGCATAGGCATCATTGATGTATGTATGGCATAGAGTGCCGAAGCTCTGGTGGCCATACTTGCCTTATCTCACCTCACACCCACCTATTTTTCTGTTATAGCTATCTACATACTAATGCCATTCATTCTGCATCATCTGCCGTTGCTCAAGTCTTTCTCACCGGACTGTCGAGCTGCCACTCAAAATGGTTCACTAATGTGGCTTTTCTCCCAATCGTTCACCAGCCAGCCAGCACCTTCCCAACTTATTGCCTATAACGCTTTTCAGCCCCTCGCTTTTTCTTATTGGTGGTGGTCTGGTTACATTCACCAACCTGGATTACCTCTGAGTCCTCTTCTCTTGCTGCAGTCGATTAAGACCTCATGCATGTGTCATCAGCTGGTGAAACTCTTCTTCCTAGCCACCTTACCTGCATAGGCCGCGGTGGGTTAGGGTGGGATTTACCCCTACCCTCGCTGGCCAATATCACCCCATACCCCCTCATCGAACCACCTCCTGGAAGAAGACAATTTTCGCTCCAGACCCCCGCCCGGAATTTTTCCGTCCCATGTGCGTACCGATTACTTTCTCTACCCACCTTCTACTACTCCCTTGTCTAGGGAACGCCCCACTGCCATACAAAAATGTGCGTCTGTTTGCCTGATATCAACAGCTAATCGCTGATGGCCAGAGCGAGAAACCAAAATAACCAAACTGGTGCATTGTTTGGGAGACGTACCAGATAACCATCCAACCAAACTTTAGCTGCTCGCACAGAGTTCTTGGCCATGGTGTCTTCGCCTCGTGGTGATCCGTACGGACGACGCTTGCGGAAAATATGGCCCACTCGACTACAAGGAATAATCTCCAATTCACCGCCACACATCCAAATCTGAACTGCTTACGGTAATAGTAGGGAGGATTGTAAAGTGCTAATTACCCTAAATGATATCTCGACATTCTCCGCTCCCCAAATCTCCATGCCCGGATCGTACTCGCCCATCCAATGGAAATACTCGCGGTCAACAGCGAACAGTCCTCCTGCCATAGTCGGCGACCTACACGCTTGCACACTTATAACGCAGACTTTTGTCAAACCTGTCTCATACCGTAACGGCTTGATATAGTCGAGCTCGGACTTAAAGTAGTCCCACTTAGGGTAGTCCCATTTGAAGAACAAACCCCAGTTAAATCCGCCCATGCAAACCGGTGACTCGACATACTTGAATGTGTCCGGATCTATTATGTCTATTATTGGACAGACAACTCTGCAACGAACACCAACAGTCACGTCACTGGATGGCCAGACGCCGCAATCACCGCTTTGGATTATCTTTAATCCTCTGCACAAGTGGCTCCAGCCATTGTCTATTCACTTCGCAGTGACTGTCGAGAAATACCAGCACCTGCAAAACAACACATCAGAAATGACACACAAAATGAAATAGTTGCCTTACAACAAAATATGACAAGCTGTAAAAATTTTTAAAATCTCTATAAAATCTTTTTTTAATTATTTCAAACTTCGTAGGGTGCTGTCCATAAACTTCGTAGTTCAGTCAGGGGTGGGACTGGTGAAACCTTTACCTACTTTCGGAGGGGGTGGGGGTACAAGCAGGAAGTTTCGAAACTTTTTACAGTGATCATTTATCTAATATGTAGTGAGATACAATAAAAACTGTCTGTGTTTGGGTTACTGTAACTTTGATTTTCTCGGAGTGCGAGATGAGCCGCTTGCCGAACTTCTTTAAGATGGTGGGGGTCGAAAATATTAGTTTCGAAATTTACAAGCGGTTCCATATTTTACTTACCCAAAAAAATTCTAACTGGAAATATTTCGACATAGAATATTGTTTTCCCGTTAAAACTTTCTCTTGGCGCAGCACCCCCCAAGTCGCCGACGTACACCCATATACAAAAAAGCTCTAAGATACTTTTCCGATCGCAATACGAGAACCGAAAATTTTCGCTCTTATCAGCCCTTCACGTCGTTGCGTAGTAGTGAGTTTCACAAAATCGGAAGGCCAATTTTTCACCGCATACGCCTTTATCTGTTTGGTGACGTCGCCTGAAACCGAGTGGTTTATGCCAAAGAAAACTGTAGCTGGGTAGCACCTCTATCACTCATATCATCGATGAGCAAAATCTCTTCGATCAACTGGTGTGGAGTGCGATCAAGAATACTGTTGACCATTCTAATTAAGGCAGAAGGTGCTTCGTTGTAGTAGCATATAATAATACTAACTTTGGGCAAGTCACTGGCATACACCTGAGCTTTGCATCTGCAACACAACCTGTCACTGTCCAATGCGCAACCAACGGCCGTCACCATACAGCGAGTGTCTGCTGTCAGCGACGTCGCGGCGCTCTCCTATCCGATCGCTGATCAGCAGGTTGAAGGCAAATCTGCTGTACCCGTGTTTGCGGATTCGTTTGTCCTCATCGTTCTTCACCATAGCCAGCGCGTCCAAATCCAGCGGTTTGTCTGGCACCGGCACTTGCCGTTCTTCAGCACGATCCATCGCTTCCCCCTCCTCATCCTCCTTTCTGACAACGTTTTCGGTCGCTTTCGCCAACGGTTTCTTTCGCTTCAGCAGGTATTCACTCTCCCAGGCGGATTTGTCGTCAAACTTCTCCACGTCCGACAAGGATATTTTGTTTTTGAGAGGTCGAGGAGGCACCTGTCGGGCGAAGGAGGTTTCCTCTGAGATGCGGTCGTCCAGACGGTGCGTCGAAATCATCAGAATCAACAGCCACAGCACACACGTGAGAGCCACGCCCAGAAAAAAATAGTTGAACCGCAACCAAGCCATACTACCAGATCAATTTCTTCACAAGGCTGTCAGCACTGACCCTACATTATTGTTCACCTGCCAGCAAATCCCTCCGCCGAAAGGACCAAATCACACCTCCGATCTCGTCAACACATGTAGGCCTATCACTCTCCAACCTAAAACTCTTTAGTAGAGCAACGAGATCCTTCCAAAAACTAAAGAACAGAATGGGTAAAAATTACAGTAGATTAGTAGTTAGTTGGTTTGTAACAAGAGCGTTTCAGTAGAAACTCCACAGTTAGGACGGCTCTATAAAATGGGACGATTATTGGGGTTGGGGTCATTTCGGTGCATGACAAAAAATGTTTCGGTAATTTGCAGCAGTATCCTTACGATGTAGATTTCTTGCTAATTGTGTGTACATAGTAAAATTGAATGAATGCAAGAATCAAAAACTTTTACGATGTCCATATAAAAGATTTCCCTAAAATAACCTTTATCTAAATCCCAAGTCCAATCGTTAATGCATAGTAATAATTGAGAAACAGTAGCATACATGGGCCGGAAAAATCCGGAGGGGGGGGTGGGGGGGTTGAGACCTCGGGGGGGGGGGGTCCCCACCCCGAAAAAAAGGCCAAAAAACGCCTATTTTGCCTTAAATAAGCGAAAATTTCTCCCTCCGGGAGGGGGGGGTGGGGGGGTTAGCCGGCGAGGGGGGGTATGGAGTATGTTTGGACGGCCGAGGGGGGGTATGGCCGGCCGAGGGGGAGGGGTATACCCCCCCTTACCCCCCCCCGGCCCATGTATGCACAGTAGAGCGACGCGATAGGAAACCGTGCTGGCAATCAGATATCAAAATCTCCACAGTAAGAAAATCCACAATTTTTTCTTTAACTTTTTCCCTTTATTTTACAAACGACTGACGTCAGGCTAATAGGCCTGCAGTAATTTGCAACTACAGAAAGAAGTAACACCTCTTTTTATGAATAATAATAATAGGACAAACGCTTACGGCACTTAGGCTTAGGGGTTAGGAGTAGCTGAGGGGGAATCAGGAAAGGACCAGATAGTAATTAGTTAACTTCCTTATGACTATACGACTCCAGAGCGTGCCCTATTGTGGTGCGTACCCCCTAGGGGCCCATCTCTCTATTACATAGGGTAAGCCGGGGTAATTCGGCACACCATTTTCAGTTTTTCAAAAATATCTCGGCCCAACTCAGCAGCAGTAACCTGGTTTTCGGTCCGGAATTTTTCAATTTTTCTTAATTACGCTGTGCAAAACGTTTGAAGCCATTCCGACCATTCAACAACTAATGGCGAGCGATTCCTTGTCGATTTTATTCGTGGGGTAATTCGGCAGAACGCGGAAAATTTGATTTTGAAGCCTAACACCCCATCTTAAGGAATGCTACGATTAGATCCACTTCGTCCAAGTCTGTAGTACAATTTTTGCCAGCATTCTACAGTTGTAGCTGCTTTTACAGCTTTTTAAACGTTGAGATGAAATGACCCACACATAAGTCGGTTTTTTCTACTTGGCAATCGAAAAAGGCAGAGTTCTAACGTTATACTTTCATGGAGCTCTTGTTTGAAGGTCTCTAGCTTTTGCTTCAAGGAGACAAAGTACTGTACTTTGTATGTGCTTGCAGAAATGCATAAACACAAAATATGCTAAATCAAGCCTTCATTTAAAAAATGTCAATGTTTTCATCCTATTAACACTGCTAAAGGCTTATTCACCAGGAAAATAAGCAATTTGCAGTTGATTAACATTATTTTATTAATTAATTAAAATTATTAATTAGTTAATTAACTTAAAAAACATGTTACTTCTAAATCAGCATGGTGATGCTTAAAATATATAGACTAAGCAAAAATAACCGTTTTTGAACAAAGTTTTTATAAAAAATCTATGTCAAAATCTGCATGCCCACTTGCACTTGCCTAGGGCCCGACCGGATATCCGGATCCGGATCCGGCCGGATATGGCCATATCCGGATCCGGTACCGGATCCGGATATTACCTGCCGGATATGCCGGATATCAGTCACAGATGAGAAAACGTGATTTTTTACGTATTTGAACATAAATATTGCAGTACCGTAGTGTAAATAGTGGGGGAATTGTATACAACTGAAAGTTACACGTTAAAAATTTCGTTTTTTTGTGTTTATTTTAATGTGTATGGTCCCGATGAAGCTAAGACTTCATGCACAGTTGGCAAGTGCTTTGCTCTAATTGGTCGTGGCAAGAGCAAAGCCAACTACAGTACCAAACCTCTATCGTGCTTGGTACCAATGTGTAGTAACAAATGGCGCTACAATAATCTGAAATAAAAAACACACATAAGACTCGATTGGTCCAGAGACTGATTCTTAAGTCTTGTCACACGGTAGCTAGCGAGCGAACATTTAAGACTGCTGGCTCGATTTGGGAACGCGATCGCTCCTCTCTGAAGCCCGAAAATGTAGAAATGTTGTTGTTTAACAAGTATAACTTGCGTTGTTTGAACTACAACTATTAGATGTTGTTTTGAATCAACTGTTATAGAACAAAGAAATGTAAATATGTGGCTTTATTGCATTCTAAAAAATTTTAAGTCGATCAATGATATCCGGCATATCCGGATCCGGATCCGGCCGGATATGGGCATATCCGGATCCGGATCCGGTAGAAATTTGTATCCGGTCGGGCCCTACACTTGCCCATGCGTGCCATTTTGCCCCCATTTCGTTCTCAACAACTACTGCATCGATTTCAGTGAATTTTTCACCGAAAGATATTTGTATGAAACCAACCTAATCGCAGATTTTTAATCTGACCGAGCTCTCATAGTTTTAGGTTTATTCAGCTTCGAAAATTGACTTTTTTGAGCGAGTGCCAAATGATTGCCTGTGACTCAAGACTGACTAAAGATACAGAGCCAATGTTTTGCACACAACATCTTCACACGATAAGGTTGATAAAAAAGCAATAAGCACTCAGCTAGCTTTATTTCGCTCTGGCACAATATTCCAATGAAAAATTTTGTGGCGAATTCCCCGCTGTGCCGAATTACCCCGGCCTACCCTACATAATGGCTCCGCAAATAATTACCCCACTCTAGAGAGAGCAAACCTTGTTTGAAAGAACCAACAGTACGTTTAGTTACAACGTCATGTACAGGGAGGTCGTTTCGTTCCTAATCGAATTGGAAACAAACAGAAACAACACGAAATTCGGGTGGGGCACAAATCGCCTCCCTAAGAAGTTGGAAAATGGAAAATCTAAAAAATGGAAAATGCTTCCCCACAATTTGGAAATTAGGAAAACATGCACAAGAACAACCACCACTAAAAAAGTTTTGTATATCGGTAACCTCGGCAAATCGGAAACGTTCTCCGAACGTGAATCCTCCTTCCGTTGCACCATCTATAAAGAATGGTTGGAAGTCGAGTGTGGATGTGCTTATTGCAATCGAAAACTATCGAAATCATAACCTGCAATCGTTACAATCGCTGCAATATGAAGTTAATCGAATTAGGGGTGTGCGGCCAGCTATTTCAACCCTTTACGTCGCGTTCGTGGACGTAGTGAAAACGTTGCTTCCAATGGTGTTCGCCTTCTCGTGGTGGAAGCGACTGGCTCGCCTGCGAGTCAGCAAATGGACACCTACCATTCCTCCGCTTGTCGGCTACTACCCCTCGAAATCAGCTTTCGCTTTGGGATCGTGTTTTTGGCTCTGGGCTGGCCAGTTGCCCCGGCCTGGTTGGCCCTGTTTCTGCTACAAGCTGGGGACATTGAGGTCAATCCTGGGCCCTGGATCTGCCCCTGCTGCGGCAGATCAGTAAATCGAAACAGTGTCCAGTGCAGTGTGTGCTCTGGCTGGTTGC
Organism: Sabatieria punctata; assembly: GCA_030248155.1. Classification (NCBI taxonomy): domain Eukaryota; kingdom Metazoa; phylum Nematoda; class Chromadorea; order Araeolaimida; family Comesomatidae; genus Sabatieria; species Sabatieria punctata. The sequence goes on along the minus strand of JASANB010000842.1, from coordinate 53,292 downwards.
ACCTGCGCTGTTCTGGACTGCCCAGTCTGCAGGCCTGGTCCAATCGTTTTAGGGGGCTCTGCTGCGCCCCTGGTGTTCCCTTGCTCCCTGACTGCAACCTCACCATCCTCCAATTAAACATTAACGGAATTGGTAATAAAGCCACAGAGCTCCTGCATTTTCTGATGACTAACAAAGTTCATATTGCTGCGCTTCAAGAGACCAAACTGTCATCTCGGTCGAAACTTGCCTCTTTTCCAGGCTACACAGTCTGTCGAAAGGACCGCACCGCCAACTCAGGTGGTGGTCTGCTGTTTCTAATCCACCACGCCATCAATTTCAAGCTGCTTCCTCTTCCTAGCAACGATCCTTTTCTAGAGGTGCAAGCTATCACAGTCGGCAACTTCAGTGAGCTTCACATCGTTAACTACTACGTCCCCCCGCACAGTTCATGCCAACCAGGCTATGTTGTGGATTTCAACCCACTGCTGGCCCTTGATAACGCTCTGCTACTTGGGGATGCTAACGCCCACCATGCCTTGTGGCACTCTCCTTTGTCCGATCCTAGAGGTACTCTGTTGGCAGACCTCATTAATGCATCAGACATGTCAGTGCTCAATGAAGACGTTCCTACCCGTCTGCCTGCACAGGGCAACCCTTCTTCTCCTGATGTCTCCATCGCATCATCAAATCTGCTTACGGTGATCAGCTGGGCAGCTCTCACTTCACTCGGTTCTGACCATCTGCCTCTTCTTATATCTTACCAGGGCACAGAAACCCCTCGCCCAGCAAAACACATCACCTTCACCAACTTCAACAAAGCAGATTGGGCCAATTTCACCAGCGAGTCAGAAGCTCTTTTTGGCCGGGCAGCACCTCCATCCTCTGTGCACCAGGGAGAACGAGTTTTTCGTGATGTTCTGCTCACTGCAGCCGCCCACAACATCCCTTCTGGAAGACATAGATTCAACCTTCCTCCGTTACCACCAGAGGCAAAACGCCTCATGGCTGAGCGCGACACTCTTCGCTGTCAAAATCCAACAAGCGATCGTCTGGCTATTATTAGCAGACAGATCCAGGCGTCCATCGCCGCTGACAAGAAAGAGAGATGGCATTCCTTTGTGGAGTCTTTCAACCACAAGGATAACTCCAGCAAACTCTGGAAAACTATCAAAGCCATCGACAACAAGGCTGTCCAAACACCTAACTCGCCTGTTTGTGGCAACGGAGTTCAACTTACCAAGCCATGTAGAATTGCCAACTTTTTCAACAAAATGTTCACCATCATTCGTCCGCATTCCTCCTGCAAGGACAACCGTTTGCTTCGCCGAAGGATTAAGAAGCTGCCCCGCACAGTCCTCCGCCCTTTCTCAATGGAAGCTGTATCTAAGGCGGTGAGAGAGGCCAGCAACTCTAAAGCAAAGGGGCCGGATGGTCTTACCATCCTCCACCTGAAACATCTGGGCCCTGCGGGAATGCAGTTTCTCACTCAAATCTTGAACCTCTCGCTGGCTAGATGCCAAATCCCGGCGATCTGGAAGTGCTCTACTATCATCCCCCTGCCCAAGGCAGGAAAGGATCTTAAAGAAGCAGCCTCCTACAGGCCCATTTCCCTGTTGTGCCCTCCTGTCAAGGTCCTAGAACAGCTGTTGCTCCCTCAGCTGAAAGAAAACTTTGTTTTTGCTTCCCATCAACATGGATTTAGATCGCGGCATTCAACCACCTCTGCACTCCTTCACCTTTCTCAAGCAGTGGCCTCTGGCTTTAACCAACCCAAACCTGCTAGTCGAACCATTGTAGTGGCGCTGGATCTAACCAAAGCGTTCGATTCCGTCTCTCACTGCAAACTCCTAGAGAGGATTCTCGCCTCCACGCTACCGCCATCTCTGACTCGATGGCTTAGTAACTACCTGCTTGGCAGGCAAGCGCGTACGCTCTTCCGTCAATGCACCTCCAGCGCTCGTCTAGTGAAGACCGGTGTCCCTCAGGGTTCTGCTATTTCGCCGGTGCTATTCAACCTCTACCTCAGCGATCTTCCTCTGCCCCCAGCCGGCATATCACTGGTCTCGTACGCTGATGACATTACTCTTTTTACCACTGGGCAGGACCTGCCAAGGATGGAGAGGGAGTTGACGGACTACGTGGATGTAGTGGTGAGGTTTCTGGCCAGCAGGGATCTCCTGACCTCTCCCCAGAAGTCCTCTGTGACCCTGTTCACGCCGGATCCACACCAATCTAACTTCCACCCTAATGTCCTCCTCAACGGGGTGCGGCTTCCTCTAAACAAGACTCCCAAGATCCTAGGAGTGGTTTTTGACGCGCACTTCACCTTCGCTCACCACGTGGCGGCCATCAGCTCCAAAGTCTCTGCAAGAAATTCCATTCTGAAAGCTTTAGCGGGAACATCTTGGGGTCAGCAGAAAGAAACACTTCTAGTCACTTTCAAGGCTATCTGTTGGCCTATTTTCAACTATGCAGCCCCAATATGGACGCCCTACATTTCTAATTCGAACTTTGGCAAGTTGCAAATACTACAAAACGCTGCCTTGCGCACTATCACTGGATGCCATTTGATGTCCTCAATGGCTCATTTGCATCAGGAGACTATGATTCTCCCTGTCAAAGTGCATTCTGATCTGCTATCAGCCCAATTTTTGGCAGCTGCTTCTTGCCCGGACAACCCTCTCTGTGATTTGGTCCACCACGCTCAACGCCCTCGTCCTATGAAAGACACCTTGTGGACCAAACACCACGAAGTGGTCGAGTTGGGATCCGTTGGAGCATCCTCTTTCCAAGCACACTTGAAGAACATCCACAGCTACTTCGCAGGCGATTTGTGACATTGGAAAACCCGGAAAACTTGGTGTACCACTGTGTACCACACCGTACCGCAGCTCCTCACCGTTTCCGTTTTTCTGGGGAGGCGATTTGTATACGCGCACACGAAATTTTATCGGCAAAACCTAACTAAAAGGTACCACACCACCGTCAACACCGTCGACCTCATCGGACCGCGTACTGGCGTTCTGCACGCCCGCTTTAAACACTGGCTGCCGACATATGCGGCTGGTTCTCCCACCGGTCCGATTGCAGTGGACGGTGCTACAGTAGTGGACATGGGTTGGGCCTGAACACATCACGTGGATGGAACTTAGAATTCTTTGTAGTTATACTAGGTATGGGCGACCATTTTTAATAATTCGCGCTACGACCACGAAAATATGCTGAAAGGGCCGATAGCATGACCGCATAGGACAATTGAGGCAAAAAACCGCATTCGATTTCATTAAAAATTAGAAAAATGCGATTTAATGACAGCAGCCTGCGAAGGACTTTTCTATGGCGCACTTGGTACCATTTTTATTATGGGCAATATATTTGAATAACTCGCGCTACAAGAAAAAGTTTATGCTAAAACGGCGATAGCATGACCGGATGCGATAAATTACGCAAAAAACCGCACTTGATTTCATGAAGAATTAGAGAAATTCGTGTTAAAAACAGTTTTTGTGTGAGCCGCGCAGTTTAGTAATTAGCATTTGGTCGCACGTTTGAACTGGACTGATTTTCTGTGGCGCCATTTACGAAGATGCAACCCACTTGATTGTTTAAAATCTACTAGAAGGCCGTGAATATTCGTAACACAGCTAAATTAATGCGAAAAAGTATGATTGCAAGCGTTGCACAAAATAAAATACTGAAATTGGAAAAATTTAGGGTTACAGAAACTTCAACACCGTTTGTGGGGTTAATGACAAATAGCAGATTCATCGTTTATCACAACAATCAGGAACACGAAAAAAATCCACGAAAAAGCCGATTTTCAGTAGTTAAGAAAGAATCCAATTTGTGGGGACCGCGTCAAACTGCGTTAAGAAAACGAGTGGTGCTATATAGGTAACAAGTTACGCTGATTTCAAATCCGATTGAAACCAATTTAAATAAACTCTCCTTTCAACAGAAAATGGACGTTGAAAAACGACGAATTCAGTTTTTGAGACAAAAATGCCCTTTATTGGCTGAATTATGGTTCAAAATGCATCTTATTCGATAGCTCGTACTCTGTTTCATATAAGTACATCACTTCCTACCATCAATAACCGAATATAAAGAAGGATTTGCGCTTGAAGTTGCGAAAACCGTTTTCGGACCATATTTTGCCCGAATTTTTGTATTTTCTAAACGGCGCAGCCGGACGAAGCGTGCCCATCCCTAGTTATACGTCATTAAACAGAAATTAATGTTTTAATTATCATAATTAATTATAAATTAACAAGTTTTATGGGTAAATATTCGATTATATCATCGATTATTTTTGGCAAAATTCCAAAATTTAAAAATCGCCCAAATATGAACAGGTTATGTATAACAGGCACTTAACGCCGTTTATGGTACTGGCATCGTAAATGGTACCACTACGTTCAGATTCACAACATACGTATATATGGTACCGGCACCCATGGCCACGGGTAGGGGTACCAAGTGCCGGTAAATACAGTACAGATAAAAAAATGTCCCATCGCTTTTTCGGCCTTCACTGAAACGTTTCGTTCTCAGTCATTTCTCTACCGATTTGGCTCGAATTTTCAGCAAAAATTAACAACATGGTTAGCTAAATATTCTGCAAGCTTGGTGCCAAAATTCCGACTCATACTGGTTTTTTGACCCGAAAACTAGGAATGAGGATGGTCCACGCAAATTTATTTTTTTTCGGTAATACAAGGAGGACAGGCCTGAAACTTGCAGGAATGATTGGTGTTACTATTGCAGGGTTCATACGGGTCAGGGAAGTCAGGGAGGTCAAGAAAAAGTCAGGGAATTTAAAAATGGTCAGGGAGGTCAGGGAAAAGTCAGGGAATTTCAGATCTGGTCAGGGAAAATTATCCCCTTATGCGGAGGCAGGTTTTCGGTGGAGAGTTATTACTATGTCTTTTGCAATTACCTTTTACATGGATCACACAACTTATTACCTATCGTAGCGTTATCTGAAACGAAAAGCAATAAATGCATTTACAAAACGACTAGTAACAACTTCCTGTTTCCAAGTAATAAGTTGTGCGTTTATATAGCAAACATAACGAGGAGCAAGATGTTACCTATGCTTCGAAGTACATAAAGTAACCATTACGTGTTGCCGAATAGTAATAAGTTAAATGTGATTGTGAAAAGGCACTTTGCGTTGTACACAAGTACACTGTGTACACTAGAAAGGGTTGCTTGAAGTGCCGCCGCGCACTTTGTTCGACGCGATGTATGCTGCGCTTTCATCATCTGACCGACTACCTGTTAGATGATGACCCCGCTATTCGCAAGCGCAAACTTGTACATACCATGTCTAAGCTGTAATCAAAGCTGGGGGGGGGGAGAAATCAGGAACCGATCCGAAACAGAAATAATTGTGTTTAATGATCATAATTAATTATAAATTAACGAATTCTATCGATAAATATCGGTTATTTTTTTGGCAAAATTCCAAAATTTCAAAATCGTCCAAAGTGGTCGTGTCATATCATTTGGAGCGTGTTTTAAAAATATAAAAATACCCCTAGGGGACGCATCAGTATAGGCACGCTCCGGAGGGCCTGTTTTAAAAATATAAAATACCCCTAGGGGACGCATCAGTATAGGCACGCTCCGGAGGGCCTGTTTTAAAAATATAAAAATACCCCTAGGGGACGCATCGGTATAGGGCACGCTCCAGAGACCCTGTTTTAAAAACATAAAAGTACCCCTAGGGGACGCATCAGTATAAGGCACGCTCCGGAGGGCCTGTTTTAAAAATATAAAAATACCCCTAGGGGACGCATCAGTATAGGCACGCTCCGGAGGGCCTGTTTTTAAAATATAAAAATACCCCTAGGGGACGCATCAGTATAAGGCACGCTCCGGAGGGCCTGTTTTAAAAACATAAAAATACCCCTAGGGGACGCATCAGTACAGGGCACGACCGGGGGGGCCGTTTTGTCAAATATAAAAATACCCCTAGAGACGCATCAGTACGGGGCACGCTCCAGAGTGCCCATTTTCCAAATATAAAAATACCCCTAGGGGTGCGCATCAGTATAGGGCACGTTCCAGAGTCGTATAGTCATAAGAAAGTTAATTAATTAATATATAGTCCATTTCTGACCTTCCCTGATCCCCCCCAGCTACACCTAACCCGATTCTAGCACCGATTCTTCATTTAGCCAACATTTCCTTTTGACTTCATTATTTGCGCCTTTGTTACTTCTTACATCTGAAGTTGAGCCCTGGTAACTTCTTACGTCTGGCCCTGATTACCAAATCTAAACTTATTACTTTACCAAATCTAGAACTTATTACTTTACCACGTTATTTAGCAGGTAATATTATTACCGGCGGTTAAATTTCCCTTACCTTAGTTAAGATCTTACCTTTCGTTTGTCTTACCCTTGTAAAATGTAATAATTGTCTTTCTGAACTTATTGCATGACGATTTACAATAAGTTAAAAGACAATGGGACATGCCTCCGCATAAGGGGTTATAGGGATTTTTTAAAATTTTCTCGCCCTGCCCAGGCCTCGTCAAACTCTGAAGCTGTTAATTCCGGTTAATTTTACGCCAAGACTACCTTTTAAATGCGTTTTTGAAAGCTATTTCTTCAAAATATTCTCGCCCTGGTTAGGCAGCTGCCCAACAAGGCCTCGTCAAACTCTGAAGCTGTTAATTCCGGTTAATTTTACGCCAAGACTACCTTTTAAATGCGTTTTTGAAAGCTATTTCTTCAAAATTTTCTCGCCCTGGTTAGGCTGCGGCCCAACCAGGCCTCGTCAAACCGTGAAACTGTTAATTCTTGTTAACTTCACGCTCGGAATACCTGTTGAAATACGATTAGTTTTTAATACCAAATTCACCCTTTGCTTCTAGAAAATTATTGGATATGCTACCGTTTATGTAAATATCTGCCGATGCAAAAGAAATCACAAAATTAGGTGCTTGAAAACATTTACTGTTTTATGAGTTTGCTTGTAGCAAGTCAGGGAATTTTAGCACTCAGGTCAGGGAAAGTCAGGGAAAAGTCAGGGAATTTGGAAAACCCTGATCCGTATGAACCCTTTATTGGGCATAACATACTAAGCGGGCAGCACTGTGGCTCAAAGGGCACTAAAATTGAGGAATTTCAAAACATGACTAAATATGACTTTTCTTCGTAAAACCGGCAAAATGACGAATCTAAAGATTTTCGATTTTCAAAAAACGCCGCAGGGATGGTTTCTATGGTGTGGAACAGAGTTTAAATATCAGGTTCATTTATTTGTCGAACTTCCTGCTACAATCTGTCTCGATTAACAACAGATTTAGTGCTTTGATTCTCGAAGGTGCGGATTTCTTAACTATAGGATTTTCACTCATGTTTTTGAAATTCCCCAATTTTAGTGCCCTTTGAGCTACAGGGCTGCCCGCTTAGTATGTTATGCCCAGTGGCAACACCAATCATTCCTCACAGATACATCTGCATCTGTGTTACATCTGCTTTGCTTTGTATTACTACAGTATCTATGGAAGGGTCCCTGAAGATGTTTCAGTGCATTTTGCATAAGAATTTATAAAGATCTGGTGGATGACATAGAGGAATTGATTTTTTGAGAGGTCAAAGGTGACTAGAACCAGAGGAAATGATTGTAAGCTAAGCTAGCTATTATTTCTAAAAAAAACATCTAAACTCCAGGTCCAGACTCAGCATTTTTACTCATAAGGTTGTAAAATTCTAAAATCAACTGCCAAATGAAGTTGTGAATGTTAGTCTTTAGACAAATTTACGGTCTTGGTAAAAAAGAAAAATCTGCCGCAGCACTTCTTATTTAGTTAGGCGTGGCCTGTCGCTCGGACGCGCGCGTATTTTATTGCTCGGGCGATATACAGGGTGTCTCAAAAAAAATGATCACATTTCTTTTTACTGCCATTTCCGCAAATTTTGACCAAATGGGCTGAAATTTGGACCATAGGTGGCAAAATTCGGGGAATTTTATATGTTAAAGTTTGGTGCACTAGGCTTGACTCATTCCCGAGAAATTTCAAAAAAAGTGAAATTTGGTAATTTCAATAGTGAAAGCCGGTCACGAAAAATGGAAACATTTCCTTTTCCTGTATCTTTTCTAATTTTTGTCGGAATTGGATGAAATTTGGAGTGTAAACGCAGAAGTTCAGGGTAATTCGTGTGTAAAAAGTTGACGCATGAACTGCAACGCTATCGTTAGAGTTTAGGCGATAATGTAATGTAACGTTTTTTCGGTGACCGGCTTTTGGTATTGAAATTACCAAATTTCACTTTTTTTGAAATTTCTCGAGAATTGGTGAAGCCTAGTGCACCAAATTTTAACACATAAAATTGCCCGAGCTTGGGCACCTATGGTCCACATTTCAGCCTATTTGGTCAAAATTTACGGAAATGGCAGTGAAAAGAAATGTGATCATTTTTTCGGTGACCGGCTTTCACTATTGATTTAACAAATTTCACTGTTTTTTAAATTTCTCGGGAATGAGTCAAGCCTAGTGCACCCAACTTTAACACATAAAATTCCCCGAATTTTGGCACCTATAATCCAAATTTCAGCCTATTTGGTCAAAATTTGCAGAAATGGCATTAAAAAGAAATGTGATCATTTTTTTTGAGACACCCTGTACTTTACTTACTTTAAAACGCGCACACCAACACTGTACGCGCCCAAGCAATCTGGACCAAATGGGCCTAAGACCATTGGGGTTAGGTCGAAACCATTGCGACTCAATAGGTTTACTTGTACTAGTTATCCGGCTTTACGACAAAGTGGTGAGTTGACAAAAATCACAGAATCAGTATGAGTGAGTGATACGACGGCGGATAACTTTGTAGACTGTGTCTTTGGTAACAAATTCCCATTCGGTGTTTTTCAGCCAGTCACAGCTTACAATGCGGTCGTGGTTGGGTCGGGCACTCGGCGAAGGGCTCAGCATCTGATGAATCAATTGTTTGGCTTCGGCGCACACTACATTAATGACTGTTCGGTGATAAGTTATCTTATGGGCCATCTGCAAAACAGTGCATAGAGCGGGAAGCAACAGTCAGTTGCGTACTTGTTTAGAGAGAAGTCGCGGACTGGAGTCGTTGAAGGGCAGGAGACCGGTGAGCATGGTGTAGAGGATCACTCCTGCACTCCAGATATCGGCCAGCGGTGCAGAGTACGGCTGAGCGCTGAGCAATTCGGGTGCGGCGTAGGCGCGACTGCCGCAGAAGGTGCGCGATAGGTGGTCGGGCGCCGAATGGCGAGCGAACCCGAAGTCGGCCAGTTTGACGTTGTTGCAGTGGTCGAGCAGAACGTTCTCGCACTTGAGGTCGCGGTGCGCCACCGAGCGCTCGTGCAAGTAGCGCAGGGCTTCGACCAGCTGCCGAAACAGGCGCTTGCTGAGAGTGTCGCCGAGTCGTTTGGTGTCTCTGATCTTGTTGAGCAGGTTTTTGGGCGCTGCCAGCTCCTGCACCATACAGACGGTCTGTCCGATCTCCACGATGTCCAGCAATCCAATGATGTGCGGGTGCTTCAGTCGCTTCAACAGTTTCAGCTCGCGAGGCAGAAAATTGCGCACAAAGTCCGGGCGACAGCGCCCACGATCTACTATCTTAACGGCCACATAGTCAGCTGAATCGACCGACCACGCTTTCTTCACCTGAAACGTACTATGTACGAACCTATGAACACTGTAAATCTACGTACGAGCTGATGTTCTGTCTCTTTTCACCCAGTACCTGAGAGTAAGATCCTGCTCCAATCTGTTCTAGCAACTGGTAACCTTTATCTTTGAGCAAAATACCCAGCTTGCCGTCGCCGCTTGATGTTTCAGCCGAGTCAGACAGTTTGTCAGTAGCGCTGATGCCAGCAATGTCAGTAATTGCCATAAGTCAGTGACACCACAACCAGTAAACAATAGAGCAACTATGCAAATTTAAATGATGAATATATTTTGTCATTTGATGGTGGCTTTCTTCTCCTTCACAGCATCGTGGTCGTTCAGTTTGTGCCAAGGTTTGCCTGTGCGCCCGCAACCAGGTCCTGGTCCTAACAATCGAATCAGTGGTGTTTGCACAATTTCTGATTTCAGAACTGTGGCGTACAGTACAGTACTTTTCCTTCCCCACCCAGCCATTTACCGTTTTCAAAAAGCCTGTTTTCCTACATCTAAGCCTGACCAAAGGCACGACTATGAGCATGTACAGCTTCAATTTCAAATTGAACTAGCAGAAGATGAGACATTGTGCTCACAAACGTTTGCAGTTTTAAACTACGCTTCAACTTCAACTGACCGTTCTGTTCCTTCAACCAACAGCAAGGCAAAGGCAAGCTATATACGTGCATTATTAATTAATCAGTATTTCTTTGTGTTTGCTTTGTGTTGAGGTTGAGGAGACAAAGGAACTTCTTCTCTAAGAACCGTTTTTCCTCACCACGCTGGGGTTCGAATGTGGGCTCAATATCCATCAAACAAAAAAAAAGAAAGTAATAAGGATTCGCAGCCCCCCCCCCCCCGGCCCCCACCGAATTCGGACCCCCAGCCTGGTACGGAAACAACGGTTTGTGGATTCGGAACCCCACACCGGGACCGTGGTTTAAATTTCCCGAAATTTTGTTTGCAAATTTCGGGGCACATTTGGACACCTCGCTACGCGGACCATTCCCCCCATCCGCCGACCACCCTAACTTTAGGATCATCCTTTAGGGTAAAATTTAATATGGCAGTTTGCCTTGCCAGGTGGGATTGAGCCGGCAATCGGTTTCTTTAAGCTCTGATTTTATAAATTACTGTAATGCGGTAAATTCGTTCATATAATCATTATGTAATGACTTTGCGTAACGTATTTCCCAGCAAACTGCACGTCATAGAAATAAATTAAGCATCGGCTAAACGATTGTCAAAAATGCTTGACTTGGTGGTGAGTAAAAAAAGCTGCGTAACAGTTAAAGCGGAAGGTCAACATTGAGCATTACAGTGAACAAATAAACTTGCACAAAAAATTGAGTCCAACAAAGTATTTCTCAGATAAAAATAATTTAAATATAATGAAAAATGCCATACGGCAGGTAGGAGAGCAAAAAACTGACTTCTTCACACTGTCGCTGAGCTCCACTGAAAGTACATCAAATATGAATAAAAATTGTGCTAGAAATCTTTACTAGCGAAGGAGCTACTACTGTATATATGAATCTAAAACTCATCATAGTCAGGGTCGTGGCAATCTGTTGATCCAAAATCCCCTGACATGCCCCCGATTTTGCCTGCCCAACCAGATGCGAAGAAATTTTGAAAATTGCGTTCGAAAGGCAGTCTGAGCATACAACTACAGTTTTAGTAGTTTGAAGAGGTTTGGTTCGGCCGCCCACCAGGGCTAAAATTTTCTAAAAAAATCAACCTTCAAAAACGCGTAAGAAAGGCAGTCTGACCACAGAACTAACAGGTTTAGTAGTTTGAAGAGGTTGGTTGGGCCGTCCAATCAGGGCGAGAAAATTTTTGAAAAATTACCTTTCTAAAACGCGCTGATATCGACTGAATTACATGCACTTTCATTGCTGCTTCTACAACCTACGGAATGCATGTTTTTATGTAGTGACGCCGCAATTTCCGCTTATAAATCCCAAAATCCCATGACAAATTTTAAATCCCCTGACCGAATCCGAACCCTGATAGTATTGGGGGAATTGAAATGCCGTTGTTGAACACAGTAACCGAGACTACATTGTATCTCTTTCGCTCGAAAGGAGCATCACATTGGTTCCACAGTACAGTAGTATATTCGTACGCGCTACTGTTGCTAAGTAAATTATAATTATAATTTTAATTATACTTTTTAGAAATTTACTAATACAAGTAAATTATAGTTTGAATTATATTAAAAGTGAATTTTTGCCTTAAGTAAATTATAAGTATAATTTCAATTAATTTTTTTAGAAATTTACTAATACAAGTAAATTATAATTAAATTATATTTCAAATTAATTTACTTAGAAACAGTAGTACGCGCGCATGTAGGTAGACCAATAATAACGAAGTATTTAAAAAGATTTATCGTACTTACGCTACACAAGGAAATATGTAATCACACCATACGGCAATATCGAATCAAGTATAAAGTGCCCGAACAGAGTTGCGTCAGTACTCCAATCTACCAGAGAGAATTTGCGACCAGACGCACTAGCACAGATCATACACTAAAATAGAAGAAGTAAAGTGAAAATCGGTACCGGAAGATCAGAAGAGATCATACACCAAAATAGGAGAAATAAAGTGAAAATTGGTACCGGAAGAACAGCAGAGATCATACACTAAAATAGAAGAAATAAAGTGAAAATTGGTACCGGAAGAAACTTGAATTGCAGCTTGAAACTGAGGCCTAAAGTTAGAGTGCTCGGTGGATGGGGGGAATGGTCCGCGTACCGAGGTGTCCAAATGTGCCCCATATAATTTTCCAAATAAAATTTCGTGAAATTTAAACTACGGCCTAGGTGGGGTTCCGAATCTTAAGAACCATTTTTCCGTACCAGGCTGGGGGTCCGAATTCGGTGGGGGTCCGGGGGTCCGGGGGTCCGAATCCATATTACCAAAGAAAGTCGAAAAAAGAGGTAATATCGAATCGGCGCTGGGGGAATCGGCGCTCGGCGCTCGGCGAGAAAATACGGTAGCGCTAATGCGGGAAAAGGTTGCGCTTGGGCTAAAATATTGAATTATACGCCCGTAACCAGCTGCGCGAGTTTAACATGTTCCCCTTTTACATAATGCAGACAGCCTTAAGGCGGATTTAGACCCTCATATTTTGCCTGCCAATAGTAGAGATGATCAAGAGCCTAAAAATCGCGGCTCGGCTCTGCTCGATTGCCCAACAACACCAACCCTACTAATTACGCAATTTTATCGTTGATACCTTTAAAATAATGTACCAAACAATGAAATTAAACGAAAATTAGCCTCCAAAAGCACAATATTTTCAAAATTTGATTAAAATTACACATTTTTAAGTCTGTTGCGCGATCTGGGCTCGGCTCGGCTCGGACCACGAGCTTTCTAACCTTGATAAGCTCGCTCGATCTGGGCTCGCGAGCCGAGCCGAGCCGAGCCGAGCCGAGCCGAGCCGAGCTTTTTCAGGCTCGTGAACATCTCTAGCCAATAGGCGTTGTGGATGGGGTGCTAAAAGCAGTGGCGTATCCAGGATTTTGAAAAGGGGGTGGTGTAAAATTTTGTACCTACGCTACACCCCCTGGATACGCTGGGTTGGGCCGTCGTAGCCCCTGCATTAGGCCACACTGCGGGCCCATCACGCACACCCATATGCATCCTGCCCTTCCTTCGCTGCCTTCACTACTAACCGGCACACATGCTCGGTGTCAGTCTGAGCAGGTCTCAGTGGTAGCTGTCCCCGTTCCCGTATGTCCCAACACATGTGTCGCTGTAACAACTTTCGGTGGCCTGGGTTGGGCTTTGTGCCGACGACCAACTCTTTGCGGCAAGAAACTTGCCCCGCCGAGTGGATGAACGCACGACGTCGCAGCACAGTGGCTTTGCGGCCTAAACCAGTGCACCAACTGTGCCGGCCAGCTGTGAACTTATTATCGGTCTATCCCCCTCACTGATGTGGACATTAGAAACTTACGGCTTCTGAAGAGTCACTTGAATTCGGTCGAGTCCTTGCAGGGTTCTTTACTGTGTATTTTTCAAATCAGGAATAATCGTGAGGCAATCCTTTGCACAACGAGAAATTTCGAAAATAGTACGTTTAGAATTTAAATTTCGCGCTGGCTATGGTATCTTAGATGTTCACGCAACAGAAGAATTTAAATTTCGCGCTTCTTAGTATTTTAGATGTTCACGCAACAGCTCAAAAATTAGCGCCGAGCGCCGATTCCTCCAGCGCCGATTCGATATTACCAAAAAAGAAGAAAAACTCAACAAGAAGGATCACAATTTATTGTTTTGTTGTTGTTGACGGAATTAGGAAGGCTTCTTTTTAAAGAAAAGAACAGGTATGTTGGCCTAACGGTAAACATCGGTTTTATCGGTCCCTCAACGGCCGGCGCATTAGGTAGGCACATGCTGCTATGCTCTGAGAGACATTATTAGGGTATATTTTTATTAACGCGCGCGCGACGGTTGCCCGGCTGACCAGGGGGTTTTAACCTTGGGGGTTACCAAGATTTTAAGGGGGAGAAAGTTGAAAATGGAAAAAAATTTAACAGGAAAACAGGCCAGCCACAGTGTATCCCATACTCACTGATTTATAATAGTGACCAAGGCAAAACCATGGACGACCTTGGCAAAACTGACTTTTAGGGGTCCCTAATGAGGGCGTATATCTCAGGATCTAAGCAGAGCACATTAATGAAAATTTCAGCAATCTTTTAAGAATTTATTTGTCATTCATTTAGAAAAAGGATTCATTCAAATCCGTTGAGATTTGCAGTTGCTATAGCGGTGGCAAAACTGACTTTTAGGGGTCCCTAACAAAAATTTCAATTTTATCTACCGTATTCAGTTGACTCACCTAAGCCTAAACCTAAGCCTGAGCCTAAGCCTAAGCAAGAAAATGATTAATTAATATAGGTATACTAATGTAGGGACCCCTAAAAGTCAGTTAAGGCAAATCTCAACGGATTTGAATAAATCCTTTTTTAAATGAAAGATAAATAAATTCTTAAAAGATTGCTGAAATTTTCATTAATGTGCTCCGTTTAGATCCTGAGATATACACCCTCATTAGGGAACCCTAAAAAAAGTCAGTTAAGCCAGTGACCATTTATTAGACTTCGTAGGTGGAGGGCTTTCGAATGATATAGGCCTATAACATGACTATATTCGGACGATTTTTAAATTTTGGAAGTATGCCAAAAAATAATCGATAATCGAAATAATATAGAATTGGTTAATTGGTGATTAGTTATGATCATTAAGAATATTTATTTTAATTTTAATTGGGGGTCGGTTCCTGATTTTACGCCCGGAAACTATACATTAACAAAAATGGTATAAAAATTTCTTTTCTATGAATCCCCTAATCGATATAATCAATATTTTGTAAGGAAGAAATCGATTTAGGCAGTTTTGAATTTACGCGCATAAACTCCAGGAAAAATTCAGTTTCCGGCAGATTTAAAGTACTAAACCAACTTTCAGATGACACTAGTGATGTAAACGAGGCTCGATTCAACTCGGAATAACTCGGTATTTTGAAAACTCGGTCACGTAATCGAAGCTCGGTTTAAAAAATGCCGAGTTTGTGTGAATTATTCTAACATAGCTTGTAAATTATAAGGAAACCGTGCTGATTGCATGTAAAAACAGTTCTTTTACTTATGTACGTGTAGATACTTTGTAGTGCTCTCTGACTTCACCTAACAAAGCTTAACATTCGAAATCCAAGAAAATCAGATTGTTCTTAGCTAACAGCAACTGTTCTGCTTTCCTGCTCAAATGCCGGTTACGTTTGTCATCGTAAGCGTTTCCGGCCTGGATAACAGCCTTTCACTGGGAACACTTGTGGCAGGTGCACATACATGGGCCGGGGGTAAGGGGGTATACCCCTCCCCCCTCGGCCGGCCATACCCCCCCTCGCCCACCCCCCCTCCCGGAGGGGGACCCTCCCCCCCCCCGAGGTCTCCAACCCCCCTACCCCCTCCGGATTTTTCCGGCCCATGTATGCAAGTACAGAAAGATATTTTCGAGCCATCTGGGCTAGCACCGGGAATCGAACCGAGTTGACTCGCCAATACTCCATTGGACTTTGCGTGCGATCGATGCACTGCTCTTTGAGATAGAGATCGAGATTCTGCTCTGTTTTGAGTAATAGTAGAGGCGCTAAGAACAACAAAATTGCGCGAAAAAGGAACAAGAAACAATCAGAATGAATAGTGAGCAATGAAAATCATTTGCTATTTACAGTAGTGGTCATACATGTAACAGGTCATCCGCCGATGGGGGGAGGGGGGTTGGGGGGGGTCTGGCGCCGGCCGGGGGGGGGGTCTGAGGCAAAATTTTGGGGGAGGGGGGTGGGCACTAAAAAACGCTCAAAAATCGAAAAAATCGCAATTTTTTGGCTAAAAATTGCCAAAAATCGCTAATTTGGGCTGAAATACAGCTAAAAAGTGCTGTTTTGCAGGCGATTTTGGCAATTTTTGTGTGTGAAATTGTAAATAATTGCAAAAATTTGCTCGAAAATTTACTTGCCAGAAAAATCGGAGGGGGGGGGTCGGTGAAATCGTCTCGGGGGGGGGGGGGGGTCCCCATCCGGGGGGGGCTGGCCTATTTCGGGTGGGGGGCAGACCCCCCAGACCCCCCCTGTTACATGTATGGTAGTGGTTATGGTTCACAGCAAGACTCGGAAAACTCGGTATTGTAAGAAACTCGGAACTCGGTGTTTCTAACTCGTTTGTATCACTAGTTGACACACTGCTTTTGAATGAACGAATAAAACCTAGCCAGAACGAAGTCGACAAAGCTGACAAGTCGATCCAAACATCGCTCCCCTATAAAACGGGACTTCTGTGGATCAACGTTTAGAAGGTCATAACCCCAGAACTACGGCACATTTTTTGAGTGCGGTTTGTTTTGTTGTTGAACTTCTGTTAAAATTGTCTGCACGCCTGCATGATAATCGTCTAGAAAAACCTAAACACTAGAACAATCGAAATTTCTTTGTCCATCCCTACTTCCTGTCTTATCTAGAAATGTTGAATAGCTCCTGATCATGGGCCGAAAAAATCCGCTGGGGCTTCCGGCTGGGGGTTGGAGCGTTTAAATTTGCTTTCCCAGAAAAAAGGTCGCCAAATTTTTGGAGGGGGTATTGGCCGGCGAGGAGGTTTTTTACAAAATTTTTCTGTTTTTCCGAAAAAGAGTTTTCAGCGCCGGGGGTTCTAGCGCCTACCGGCGAGGGGCATACATAGGCTAAAACGGATTTCCAGGCGTTCCGGAGCTTTTTGAAATTTTGGACCCCCCTCTGGGCGAAACCCCCCTCGACCCCAACCTGACGGAAAATCCCCGCGCCGGCCGGGACCTTGCTATGTAGTACACTATTGTACGGAACCTTATTAATGCCGCATACCATACCGGTGTGTATTTATCTAGTGCGTGTGTGTTCAGACAAAATAGAAGATGTCGTTCCGTGGTGGTTCGTCTGGAGGGGGCGGCAAAGTGCAGAAAGTGATGGTTCAGCCCATCAACTTGATCTTCAGATACCTGCAGAACAGATCACGCATTCAAGTTTGGCTGTATGAGAACTGCAATCACCGGATCGAGGGATTCATCATTGGTGAGTGGCTGGCTATTCGTATGGCAGCTTGTGAGCGGCCTGCTGGCCCCTCCTTCCATACGTCGTTATTGTAGTTTAGCAAAAATTCTTCCAGCCAGTTCAACTAGAATAGATGTATGGCATAAAGATTGATTGATTGGTTGGTTGCATACATGGGCCGGAAAAATCCGGAGGGGGGTAGGAGGGGGGAGAAGACCTCGGGGGGGGGGGGGCCGAAAAAAGGCCAAAAAACGCCTATTTTGCCTTAAATAAGCGAAAATTTCTCCCTCCGGGGGGGTGGGGGGTTAGCCGGGGGGGTATGGAGTATGTTTGGGCGGCCGAGGGGGGTATGGCCGGCCGAGGGGGAGGGGTATACCCCCCTTACCCCCCCCCCGGCCCATGTATGGTTGGTTGGGATTAGAGTTGTAAAAAAATTTTTTGAAGGCCAAAAAAAGCTTTTTTTATGAAAAATTTTCATTTCAAAATTTTTTCCTTGCATGAAATAATGCTTGTAGGAGATGCAAGAATGCATAAGAAGTTTAAATACAAAAGCTGATACTTTGGTTCAAACATAGTGTTACAGCCTGAGAGCCGATATTCTACCTGCAGCGTTGCTCACAGAGTGGCTGCTGCCCTTTAAAACCTATTTTTAGGGTTAGAACAGGCATGAAATTGATAGAACTGCACTGGTAATGTATATCTGAGGCTAAATTCAGAGATTTTCCTCCAAAATTTCCATACTGTGAATAAAATAAAAAAATTTTCGAAATGGGCCTTCAAAAAAAGCTTTTTTTAAAAAAAAGCCTTTTTAAAAAATGAGCCTAACAACACTAGTTGGGATAAGATAGCCCTACCTTTTTGATTTTTGCCCACGTCTTACGGTTTCGAGAGTAGCAGAATTTGTTTTAGAAGGTCAGATTCAGATAGCACGGCAAACGTTGTTATTCGAGATCAGTTTGCCAGGAATTTACCTTAAGTATTGAAGCGATGCATAAACCCCACCCACGCTCTATTCGCATACTCATTGTATTGTTCTGTTTTACATTAAACTTCCTTTAGTATTTAATAGTCATTCAGGTAGGTAGTAAGTCATACATGGGCAAAAAATCAGGAGAGGGTCTGAGGTTGTATTCGGGGTGGTGCGAAAAACGTTTTAAAAAAGTCGGAAAACTTTTTGACTGTGGACGACCGTTGGGCTTTCCCACATCAACCAACCCCAAATTTTTCTTTGGAAATTGAGAGAAAATATCTCAGGAACTGATGCAGTTATTTAAATAAAAATTTCGCGAAAATGTCAAGAATTTATTTCTCTTTCATTCAGGAAACAAGTCATTCAAATCCGTTGAGATTTGCGCTAAAAATCTGCGGGGTTGTTTTTTGACGGACCCTGTACATGGGACCCTGTATATAAATACGATCAATAAGCAATTTGACAATTACTCGCTGCGGTGAACCGGCCTGCGGCGAAAAAACCTTGCGGCAAACAGGGCGCGGCGAACTGACCCCAACCAACCCGACTCAGCACACATTTTCCATTCTGAATTTGAGGCAAACCATGAAAAATACATTAAAATCTGGAAAAAAAACAGGAGGAAATTGCAGTGTGTTGAACTGGTTCAGTAAACGTTTAAATTCCCGACTCAGCAGTTTGTTTTTGGCCTGCGATCAACCAATCGATCCGGTCTTGCACGCTCTTTCTAATTGGACCGAAAGCTAAAAGATCCGTCTGCTCAAAACTAAAGCTGAAGTAGATTCCCGTTTTTAGAGCAACCTGTATAACGGACCAGTATAATGGTGATTTTGCAGGGTTTGATGAGTACATGAACGTGGTTCTGAGCGACGCAGAGGAGATACACGTAAAAACGAAGAACCGCAAGAAGATCGGTCAGATTCTTCTCAAAGGGGACAACATAACCTTGATACAAAGTGTTCAAGGCCAGTAATAGAAATGCGTCAAAATGCGAAACTGTTTGAGTTTCTGTAAATCTTCACCTAACTTTACTGCTGCTGCAGTCTAAGTGTGTCTTTTTAGCGCGGCTAGTAGAAGATTTACAGTTAACGCTCAATCTGTTCTGTACTGGTTTTGTTGTTGCGTAACCTTTTGTCGTAGTTGCGTCCAAGTAAACTTTGTGTAAGAACTCAACTACTGTCGCAGCAGCGTTTTTATCGCACTCCTATTTAGTAGCTAAGAGGACTGTCATGTTATGAGGTCAGCTTTTAGCTAGTTGATCTAATCGAGTCACCACCAATCGTGTACATGTACGTTGTGACTGTGCTGGCGTTACTGGTGGTTTCGGCGTCGGCGCGTTATGAAGTGAGTCTGTCATCGTTAGATGATTTGTTGCCTATAAATATGCTACCAGTCTCTTCAGTCAGTTGTGGGAGAATTCTTCGAGCGCAGCACGCACACCAACAACTGGGTGGTTTTGGTGTGCACCTCGCGGTTTTGGTTTAATTACAGACATGTTGCCAACGTGCTTTCTTTATACCACAGTGTTAAGCGTCTTGGGATTCCCGACAGGTGTGTTTTGGGAGAGACTTTTGCCCTTCACGCAGACGAGGTTGAGTTGATCTCCTCAGAAAAAAACTGATGTTCATCAAATTGAGAAAGACCTTACCATACATGCTTGTGAATGGTCAGGGGACAGCTAGGCCTCGCTGTCTGCGTCAGCTGCTCAATCGTCTAGTCTGCGTCAATTGAGTGTGTTTATTTTAGCCAGATTCTACTAATGCTGGCTGACGACATGCCTTGTAATGCTCGAAACCCACGTCCGGGTATGTGCGTAAGTGTTGTTGTTTGTGTGTTGTAGAGTGACTTTAGGCACTGTGTTCAACAACGCCCAACAACACATCAATCTCTACGGAGAGCAGGTGGAGGTGGATTACCGAGGCTACGAAGTCACTGTGGAGAACTTCATTCGTCTGCTGACCGGTCGCTTGCCGCCGGCCACTCCAAGATCCAAACGACTTCTCTCCGACCACCACAGCAACGTGCTTATCTATCTGACCGGTATACACAATCCATGTTGCCAATGTAGGTACGAAATTGGTTTTCAGGACACGGCGGCGACGGTTTCTTAAAATTCCAGGATTCCGAAGAGATAACCAACGTCGACTTGGCAGATGCTCTGGCTCAAATGTGGGCCAAAAATAGGTATTGGTTGTATTTACGTAAGTACAGTATTGGCAGTATGCATTGTATTTCAGATACCACGAATTGATGCTTATAGCAGACACATGTCAGGCAGCGTCTATGTACCAAAAGTTGTACAGTCCGAACGTAATCGCTACCGGCAGTAGTTTGGTCGGAGAAGACTCTTTGTCGGTTGAGTGGAGGCAGCAAATTTAGGTCTTCTCTCCTACAATCACAATTTTAGCACCACGTAGACCGGTCGATCGGCGTCTACATAATAGACCGCTACACCTATTACACATTGGACTTTCTGGAAAGCAGAGTGGCCAGTCGCACCAACAGAACTCTGCAGGAATACGTAGGTCACTTGGCTGTGTGGCTCTGTCTCAGTCGTGCCGCTTTGCAGTTGGACTCGTGTCCCAATCACAAGTGCCTGTCGACAGTGGGCGTGCGCTACGATTTGTATCAGAAGAAGCCCTCTCGAGTCAGAGTGACAGACTTCTTCGGCTCCGTGCGACACACCCGCTTGGTAGACGAACAGATCACTCTGCCTCCACAGTATCTCCTCCAGCCCAATCAAAGGCAGGTGGAAAGAGAGCAGAAGCGCTTTGCCTACGTCCCCCCTCTGCCGTTCTAGTCCGGTACTTTTAGTTTGCAACTGTTGCTTTTGGCTGTGATGTGCTTAAGAGTCAGTCCTACCTGCACTGCACTGTACTGTACTGTCTCGGACCTTTAAACAAAACAACACTGGCATTTATATTTTCATTTTTCCTCTGTAATTATTTGATGAAAATCTGTCAGTTTCAACTTATTCTACTGAATTTATGTGCGTCTGACATGATCGACCATTGCACCGCTGAGCTATTCAGACCCGAAAATGAAAGTTTGGCGCAGAGAGTTGAAGTTGGTACAGTTTTTAACTATATTATTCATGAGTTATCATGGAAAATTCGATTTCGCTCTTTGATTTTCTGTCATTAAACTCAATTTTCTTATTTAAAGGCAGGCTGTCCTGTCAAACAGAGGTGCTTATAACCAAAATCTAACCAAATGATAGAGCTAAAATATTCTGCAATAAAAATTTGCCACTAGGGCTTATGGCCATACATGGGCCGGAAAAATCCGTAAGGGGTATGTGGTTTTTAGTCGGGGGTGGTTGGAGCTTATAATTTTGCTTTCCCGAAAAAAGTCGCTAAAATTTTTTAGGGGTGGTCGGCGAGGTAGGTATGGGCCTCCGAGTGGTAGTTTGACCGGTTTTCTGTTTTAGCCAAAAGTGGTCGCCAAATTTCTCCAAAAATGGGGGTAGCGCCTGCCGGTGAGGGGGTATGGATAGCTTATGGATAGTATTTGCGTATAAACTTTCCACTCTACGCGTTTTGGGCTCTGAATACCAAAACCGTTGGTCATGTTGGACACTGACTACATTTGTAAGTTGTGCAAAAATTTCCTGCTTCCAAATTTTTTACTTTTTATGTGTATGTAAATGTTAAACACAGATTTTCGTCTTTTTTTGTCCAAAATTTGCCTCTGACTGAAGCATAATGATGGAGTTTTGCGCAAAGTTGACCATGTATTTAGGCAAACAATCTTATTATTGTTTTTTACTGACTGGCTGTATGTACTAGCTTCCGCAGATAGGTACGCATTTACGGTAGTATGTATCTGCTGCCAGCTGTATTTGCGTAATTTCTGAATTTCTTGGTAACCAACTACACAACGCGCACGTATTTTCGTTTACTGCGTCCGGTGGTCAGTTCGGCCTGTAGACCCATTTGGTCGGACCGGCTCTTAATTTTTTATTTCAGTTTGTTTTCTGTTCTCCTGCAGCAAACAAAAGGTAGTTGTTGTCTGATCACTTCAATCGTGTGTATAAATTGTAATGAGTGTCGGGAGAGAGCGACTAAAGGTGCATTCATACTCGAGTAGAAGAAGATCGTCAGGCGACTTTTCTGTAGGGCGATTCATTTGTAATATACGCACCAACGCACTACGCGTCTTCAAAGTGTTGTTGCAGGCGGAAGATGTGACGGGGCGTGTTGGTGCGTATATTACAAATGAGTCGTCCTACACAAAAGTCGCCTGACGATCTTTTTCTACTCGAGTATGAATCCACCTTAAGCAGACTGGGCGAAGAACCAGCTGTTCACATCAACTTTGTAGTCGGGCGTGCTTTCTCCCCGAACGTGTTTGCTGGACACGTCGCACGAGGCCAATGCCTCCCAGCCTTTCTTGCCGAGACTGTCGAGTAGAAAGCAGAAGAAACTTTGTATGTAAATCTCGTCGTTTCCTTGTCTCCCGAACCAAGGCATTCCCTTTAGCTTGAATTCGTGCGCTCCGTACTGGTCGCTCACTTCTCTCTGGATTCCTTTGGCGTAGTGTTGCGTTAGCGTCTCTCTCACTGCGTCTGTGACATCTTTCGGAGCTCCGATCAGCAGCAGTCTGTCCACTTCCATCGGCGCCAGACAGAAGTGAGCCACGCGGCTGGGCTTCACCGACCGCAGCAACAAGACGCCCTTGCTGTTGAGACGCCGCGACATGTCCAGCGTGTCCATCAGTCGCCATCCCACTGCGTGCAGCTCCTCCAGTATTTTGGTGACCGTCAGTCGAGCTATCACGCTATCCTGCGCCTCCGCTGCCCACGGTGTACCTGCAACGCCCTGTACAACTTGCTACCTTCACCAATTAGATCAGACCTTTTAGTTTGAATTCGTACGTTCCCAAGTTGTTGGCTTCTTGCTGAATGGCATCTTTGCCTCGCACAGATTCTATGGTCTGTCGTATGGCTGTCTTCACCGTTTCGTCCTGGCAGTCTATCAGACGCAGACGGTCGACGCTGTTCAGACTGAGCATGCAGTAGTCGGCCTCCGAAAGAAAACCGTCCCCGTTGGGGAAGTGCAAGAAGTAGATGCTATCGGCCAGTGAATGTGTGTTGGCCTTGGTGTAGTAGAAGTAGCCGATCGATTGCATCTCTCGCAGCAGCTGCAGGAGGAATCGGCGCGCGTCCATTCCGTCCTCATCCTCGCTGATCCACGGCGTTCCTTTGACTCGCAGCTAAACGCTACTTCCTAGTACTTCTACGTAATTGCCGTCACTGATTCAGCTGGTTTCGAGTTGAACGCAAACTTACGTGCCAGTTGCCGTGCTGCATATCTTTCTCTGCTTGAAGTCCCTTGGAATACTTTTTGCTGATGGCGCCTTTAACCGCGTTCAGGACCTGTTCGTTGGCCTTCACCACGTGCAAATCATCATTGCTTGACATGGCCACACAACAGATTGTTGCAGGTTTACCGTTACCTCGTTTAGCGGGGTCGTATTCCATGAACCAAGTGGTCAGGTCTATCAGTCGCGCCATTTCAGTCGGCACTTTTACTGCCCAGCCGTCGGTCAGCAACAATTCCAACATGCCGCATGTCAATTTTCTACTTTCAAACTTGTCCTCTTTACTGGCTGCTTTTACCCACGGCCGACCCTTCAGCTCCAAGTCCATCACTCCAGAGGACGGGTAGATTCCGGACATGCCTGCTTTCCAGTAGACTTGGATAGCTTTCTTTATCAGTGCGATGTTTCGCGAACGACCGTGCACCACTCTGAACACGTCCACCCAGTGCAGAGTGAGAGTGAAATAGGGAAAGTTCTCCGGAACGTCCGGCAATTCGGCCGACTGTTCGCAGCCCATTTTCGGCTCCTTTGCCGCGACTGGTTGGTGCTGCTACTGTTTACCAGGTCGTCTTGGCAATTTGATTCTCCATTGTTTTTGAAACCAACACTGTCTCACAGTCGATAATTTCTATTGTATGCTGTTAGCCTCGGTGGGAGCGTCTTATAGTGCATGCAGTTGACGTTTGATCCGCATTTACTAAGCATCAGATTCATAACAGCGTTGCTACAGTAAAAAAGAAACACGCTGCACAACGAAATGCACAAATTATGCACTACGTACTGTACAATGATACCCGTTTTGGTGTTTGTTGGTTTGAGCCGCTTAAAATTGTCAGACAGAATCAAAAGCGTGACCGAGGCGCTTGATTGTAAATTGGTCGGTAGACACTCCTCATCTCCGAAATAGTCCACTTGCCGTGCTCGCGCACGTTGTGATGTGAGCTGTGCCAGGTGAAGTTGTAGTCGTGATGGGGTTTATGCCAACTGGCACCGTAATCAGCCCTGATCAACTCCTCCGCGTTGCACGGCACTGCAAACAAGTGATCACCGAGCTCAGCGCTGCATATTCCGTCCAGTTTTGGATAGATCCAGCTAAAGAAAGTGCTGTTAGTCAGTTTTTTCCCAGAAAAGGGCCGGAAAAATCCGGAGGAGGTCGTCTCGTGGGTCCCAAAAAGGTTAAATGCCTATTTTGCCTTAAAGAGTGAAAATTTTCCTGCGAGGGGAGTATTGGCCAGGGACGGGACCCCCAATCTCTCCCTGGCCCATGCATGACTTTTCTCACAATGCTGACCAAGACAAAGTATGTATACCGCAGCTTTGTTCGGTGAGGCACAAACATTCCGCCCACCCAAGAGCTGTTGGCATCTTCGTAAAGAAGGAAGAAGTCTATCTTGGTGACTCCCTTGTACACTGTCAGCTCGAAAGAATCAGTGGGCTGAAAAGACGGATACGTAGGTAGTACGTACAGTACGCCTAGAAACAAACCTTTCCCAGAACCCAGTACAGGATGAACTCTGGCTGCCGTTTCCAAATGTTTTCCATTTTGCGTGTGTAATCTGTTGCCACTGCTACTGTATCGAGATCGGTAGTGTATGGTATGAGGCCGCATTCCCGGTACCAACCTGCAGATGCAGAGTCAATAAAAATCTTGTAAAGTTTCAGTTTCCGTAAGCTACTTTAGTCCGTTTAGCGGCCCATCCCCACCCTATCTGTTGGGCATTTTGTTCTGTTTAGTTTTTGATAAAATTACTTTACTTACAAATACAGATTACGAGAAAACTTCACCTACCCGATCGGCAAAACTTCTTTTAGAAAGATTGGTTTCCTGACTTAAGCTTAAGCCTGAACGAGGTTTAAAGTCCGGATAGTAGGCAGGTGGCAGTGGCGCCAGACCTCCAACCCCCTCTCCCCCATTGGCGGATGACCTGTCACATGTATGATAATAAACGAGCAAGAATGCTCCACTGTGTGGCAGAGACAAACCTCATCTACCCTATAAACCGCACAACTGTGCCTTTCTACCTCAGCGTTAGTACGTACTGCATCTACGTAGTGTACGTACTCACTTGCGTACCTACTCTAATCAAACTTAGTATTCATCTTACGTATTTGTCTGAACTGAACCGGTCTAAATCTTCCCTGCCTAAACAACTGCTCAGCCATATAGAGCATGGAGGGAGGGAATGAGAAGAATATAAAAGCAATAGAGTGGAGTGTTGTGTATTGTATTGTTGCAGTGTTACTAACAATCGGGTGTGTACTGATGAGCCAGGAGCGGAGGGGTCCGAGTGACGATGAGCAACGGCAGAGCGACAAACTACTTTCATCCAAACGGAGACGACGCCCAGAGAAAACAACCCAGAAAGCGACGACGCCTCGACCTACGACAGCCAGAAAGAAGCGACCGAAGGAGAAGGAAGAGGGAGTTACGACGGCCAGACCAGGCAGAAACAGAGCATCGAGCACAAGAAGCAGGGCCGACAGCGACGTGTCCACGGCATCGATCAGAGGCAAGAGGAATAAACGAGGCAGCAGTCGGGCGCGCAGAAAGGGCGAATCGACATTGAACAAGGCAGTGCTGGCGGTTTTTAAGGAATGGGCTGATCAGATTGTCAAGAAAGGAGTGCCAGGAATCAGAGACGAGTTTACAAACAATATCCGCAACTATTTGCCGGCAGAGTTCACGGCCGAAGCGTTTCTTAGCCACCCCACCAAAAACAGATATAAAGGTAGGCAGTAGCAGTTGTTGTTGTTGTTGTTGGGAGGGAAAGGTTGGTGTTGCAGATGTGTACTGCATAGACGAGACGAGAGTAAAGTTGACGGAGCCAGATGGCGGGGACTACATTCATGCATCATATGTTATTGGTTACGGAACTTCATATTTATGCACGCAAGGGCCCACGGAGGAGACGACGGTAGACTTTTGGCGTATGGTATGGCAGGAGAGTGTGATGATGGTGTTTATGCTGTGCGATCTGGAGGAGCAAGGAAAGAACAAGTGTCATCAGTATTGGCCGTTGAAAGCAGGAGATCGACTAGTAGTGGGGCCTTTCACCATAACAAACGAGGATCATTGGAACATAGCAGCGGGCGACAGTCAACCGGTGGTTACGAACAAATTCAGAGTCAGCAGTTGCAAGCAGGAGGGAGAGCGTGTGGTCTTACAGTACAAGTGGAGCGGATGGCCGGACCGATCGGTGCCAGCGCAGCCGACCGCCGTGATGGCGCTGTGCAAGCTGATGAACGAGTTTCCCGGTCGACCGGTGGTGGTGCACTGCTCGGCTGGCATCGGACGCACGGGCACGCTGGTGGCATTTCACATGAGTGTACAACGACTGATGAACAAGGAGCGACTGGACATAGCCGAGGTGGTCAAGAAAATCAGGACACAGCGGGTGCAGAGCATTCAGACAGAACTTCAGTACGTCTTCATACACAGAGCCGTCTTCGAGTACTTCAACATCAGCGGCGCCCCTCTACCTGTTACCCCGGACCTGGCCAAATTTCTCCTAGACTATTCAACACTGGTCTCTAATCAACCCCCGTCTTAATTCATATACCTTATACAGCTTAACTGATTACTTGCTATTTTGACTGATTACGTAAACCGCCAATACAGATGTAATAAACTCTATATCTTGACGTGCTACGTACTAGGGGTTGTCGGAGGGGCAACTGTCGTGGGGGCAATTGCCGAGGGGGCAATTGTCGTATAGCCGGGTTTCCGGAACCCTATTTACATAGTGGTTTCAGAGACCCTAATTAGGCTTTTGAAACCTTGAATAGGGTTTATAAAGTCTAGAGTTTCGTCTTTTCTGGTTTAGCCTTTCTGGTGTAGAGTCTTATAAAGGTTTAGCCCTTCTGAAATCCTAATTTTGGTTTGAAAACAGTTTTGAAAGCCTATCTTGGTCGTCAGTTTGTATTTGGGCGCCCTGAATTTTTGTACTTTTCAACCCAAAATAGGGTTTCAGGGTTCTAGAAACTCCGGAGAATCTGGCTGGGAGGTTTGCTGAAAATTGGGCACAGGGCTAAACTCCCCCAAACCTCCCTAACTATATGTATGCTCAAAACCCTGTTTTAAGCCCCAAAAAGTTCGCTGAAAACCACTTTTGGGCACCAAAAAGGGTCGCTGAAATCCCTCTTCCGGCATAGTGCTGGAACCCTATTCTGGAATAGAAAAATCCCCCTCAGCCGAAAACCCAGCTCCATGTATGGGGGAAATCCCCTTTCCGCCAACTACATGTATGGTGGGGTGCATTTCTACGCAAACACGTACGTAGCGTGCTCCTGATACTGCGTCCGTACATACGTACAGTATGTGCAGTAGTGTATATTAAGGACGGAAGTTACCGAGCAATGTGCCACCGAAGAGCATGACGCGCACACGAATCTGGTAGGAGATGTCCCGATAGATGGCCAAGTCGGTGACGGCGTTCTCAGGCAAATACGGACGCCTGTAGTTCTGCGGGTACTGGTTACGTAGTTTAATGGCCAAGTCTTGTCGACAAGTAAGCAGACGACTGTGATTTAGTTGCCACACAAAGTATTCCAGGTCAGTGGGCACAAAGACGCTGACATCTAACTCTAAGAATCTCAACCGCGAAACGTTCGTTCTGAAGCGATTTCCATTGTACCGGTGCACTAAAGAAAATCATAATACTACCGAAGCACAGCCCAAGCGGAACGGTTGAATTCTGGCCAAGCAGAAACCAACCAGTGGTCCCCTTTCTCTTCGAGAGCTGACACAAAAAACGAGACAGGCCGTTTTGCGCCGGTGGTGTTTGCCACAAAAACGAGGTGGTTGGCAGAGTGAGCTCTCCGTTTAAATCGGCCATCAGTTGTCTGCAGCCGCATTCTACGGAGCTACACGGTGGTGTGCAACTTGCAATTCACTTACACTATTGGCCAAACAGCCCCAGTACAGCTTTGGCAATACGAAATTGATTTCTTTGTCACGGTCACTGCCCAAGCAATCTTTTTTGGACTTGAAACATGACAGTGTGTCTTTGTCCACCAATATTAAAGGCAATCCTTGGAACAGCTGTAGAAACTGGGCTAGCAGTGGTGGCAAAGGCAAAGCTCTCGACTCAACAGTTCTGCTCGCATTAGTGGCAGCCCGTGTCGCATCCTCAAACATCTCGGTCTGTTAACTTTAGCAGCAGCCGGTTCGACTTACCCAGTCGAGATGCTGTGAGCAGTGGGACTGACGTACAGTAGAGAATTTTTGAAATCCTCTCAACCTCTTCTCTGTTGACAGCAGAGACAGCAGAGTGAGAGCGGTCATAACGGAGAGCAAAAGAGCCAGCCATCTTGTACGGGTGCCGTGGCTGGACGTAGTACTATTCATGGTGTCAGCTGTCCATTTCCAGCCGACTACTAATTGTGAGACGCACACAGTGATTTATCAAAGGTTGGCGCGTGCAAGTTGACAAACGCGCCCCGAATCGTAAGAAAATTGTCGTGTCCAAACTTCCAAAGCCAGTTTGCTGGCAGCCGCCGCTCACTAACACCAATCTCACTAGCCTCTGACGTCTAGTTCAGTGAAGGTTATCCCGTTCTTGATCTAATCGCACAGTTCCATCATCAACCGTACAACGGTCGGTCCTGCTAGCTTGAGTCGATGTTGACTGCAGGGTATCCTAACCTTTAGGTAGCTGCTGCCTGGTTTAAAGACGCGACGGCAGCCAACGGATGCGAGCCAAACAACATAAACCGTCATTAACCATCAGTTTGACAGCTGCACGCGCGCTTCCTGCTGTCCTCAAGCGGCCTAGCAACTAAATTGAAACATTTGCATTGTCTTCTTCGAAGAAAGCGCACGTTCGTTTGACCCATTTTCTTGGCGCAAGTTGCTTCGATCACATTCGTCTAAAAGCGCTTAAACTCTAATCGTTGGAGGAGCGCCGTTTAGTAAATGATCTCGCGATGGTCTATAGGATTCTGGGTGGTCTCGTGAATTTGCCTTTGGAAGATTTTTTCTAGTTTTCATGTGTCAAAACTCAAAAGTACTCGTGGGCATAACCGAAAGCTCTTTCTGAAACGTACAAATCTGGATTTGAATTAAGACGGGTTGATTACAGACCAGTGTTGAATAGTAGACGAGAAATTTAGCCAGGTCCGGGGTAACAGGCAGAGGGGCGCCGCTGTTGTTGAAATACTCGAAGACGGCTGTGTCGACAAGTAGAGTGCAGAGACATCAAATCAACTTGTCTACGAAGCCTTTGACAAATGGTTTTTGTGGTGCCCACTTTTACCGAAACAAAACGTACCAATTAGCGTTGGCAAACATGTGAGCATTTTATTCGGAACGGAAACATAATTATTTACATAGAAAGCAGTGTAATAATAAACAGTATGCGCCAGCCAGTAAGTGATCAGCCGATGGAGAGCTCCCGTTGGTATATGATCATTAGACTGGAACCAGCAGTAATCAACACAAAGCAAATTAGCAAAAACCTGTCAACCACAAGGGCAACTTGTTGCCATTCCAGTTTTATCGCTTCTCTTCTGTCTTGATCGACCAGACGGAGCTAAAAGTATTTTGCAGGTTACTGTACATTGTACCAATAGCGGGGTTAAACCTGTGACGACTCACTTCGTTGCGTTCTATAGTACTGTAGACTCGATTTAATACTTGCAAAAACTGAGTTTCGAATTCTTCGCGGTTTTCATTACGCGCTGGGCTCTTGTCGCTGTTGCGATTCATTCTTCTTCGATAGAGCGGCGATAAATCGCCATTGGTATACGTTCTTTCAGCCGCTGGAGCCGTCAACGGCTGATTCTCAGCTGAGTTGCCAACGTCAACTGGCTGAAAAGACACGGTCATAGAAGTGAACAACGAACGAGAGCAGTGTTGGAGGGAAACAGAGGATTGGGCTGCTACACAAAATTCCAATCGCATACTGGTGGAGGTATCGTGGTCAAGCACTGCGTCGGCGATTCCAGTGTCGTGTCTAAACTGATGCGCAGAATTTTGGCCAGAAAGCCGAACGCAATTCGCTTGGCGAAGCTGGGAACCGGTTTGCCTCTGACACCCTTGTGATGAATGTTGAGCGTGAAGACAGTCATGGCGGTGGCACAGCTGACCAGACATATGGTCACTCCGTAATACATGCCTTAATACAGGTGCCTGTACAGTAAGTGAGTACAGTGCAGGCAGACCAAATTACCAATCAGGGGCAAGGTGTTGGAGGTGGGAGGCATGCTCTCTGCCACCATCATCAGAAACACAGTCATGCTGAGCAGAGTGGTGATGCCAAGGGTCACTTTCTCTCCAGAATCCGACGGCATATAAAAGCCCAGTAGAGCCACCGCCGTGATTAGAATACAAGGCAGAATCAGGTTAAATACGTAAAACAGCGGCCTTCTCCTGATCCTGATTGTAATGTCCAAGTCTGGGAACGGTTCCGGGCAGCAGCTGAAGAAATTGAGATTTTTCTTGGCCTTTATGTCTAGCAGCATAAACTCGGTGCTCTCCATGTAGTTAGAGTCGTCGCCTGAAATCTGTCTCTCCTGTAATTGACATCACCATTCTTTTCCACCACCTTTCTCTGAATTCAGTATCAGATCAATTTTGGTTCCATCGTAGGCCCACGATGCAAACTTCATCAAACAGCTCTGAAAATCCCTGTGTCTATAGTAAAATAATATTTTTAATATACGTACGTATTGCATTGTTTATTCAAATTAGTGAGTGTGTTGCTTTGATTCTCTATGTCAGAAACAAGTGCAGCAGTTGAAGGATTTAGCCTGTCGTCGACGGAGCAAGACCTTGCGTTTGCTTTCAATCAGGATACAAACCGAATGTGCAGTCAGTTAGAACTGGTGAACGCCAGCGACCGCAGCATTCTGTTCAAGCTGAAGTGCGGCAAAGACCATGCATTCAGAGTGCGTCCGGGCGGCGACGGTGTAGTGAAGCCTCGGAAACAAAGCTCGTGTCTAATTTCCTGCAGTCCAAGTGTGCAGAAACAACCGCAGAAGGCTCATTTGCTGGTGGAGACGGTGTTTGAAGACGACCCCCAGCAGACTCTCACTCTGACGCGACTCAACGTCCGAGTGCTGCCAGTGGTTCTATACGGCGATGGTCCGTGCACACAGGTGATTCTGGAGGATCGGCAACAACTGCTGCAGACTCGTCATCAGAACGCGCAACTGCAGACCGGCTGGTTTATGGGCTTTCATTTGGGCTTAGCATTGGGTGTACTGGTTACTCTCTTCGTCAACTGGTCTGTCCGCAAAACCTTGCTCCAACCGACCTACCATCCAACATCTTTCGAATTCTGACCGGTCTCTTTTGATACGTGCTTTCTAACTGCCCTACACCTCCAGAGTAAATTTATTGTACAGATTCGATTGTTCGCAAAGCAGCGCTTGCCAATCGTCCTCGATCTGTCTGTCATTTTCAAATACTCGGCTGCTTAGAATGCGGCTCGTGATTAGCTCATGTGAACGTAAGAATCTGAGGGAAATTAGGGATTGAATTAGCCGGACGCAGCGTGGGCATTAGGCCAAACATACTTGTTCGTCGAACGGGTAATATCTGACGTTCATTTGGCAAGAACTCTTGAAGATGGCAGCCGACAGCCAGGTAACATTTCCGGTGAAGGAAACAAAAATGTCCGTACTGAGCATGGCAGCGTCGTAGTGCGAGTCGGCGCTAAATTATGTGCGACTTTAGTGTAGGTGTCTGGTTGGCTAAGGTTACTTGTTGTAGAGGACGATGTCCGGTTTCCACAGACGCTGGTGAGGGATATGCATGAGAGTGATGTTGCCGAACGCTTCTGGTGCCCACGTTAATTTATAGTCCAGCCAGTTCTGATTGATCCAGGCGTTGGTGGTCAAAATTTGATTTCTTTCGTCCTAAATTCGGCGCTTATCAGCGAGCAGCGTTGAAACCAACAGAACGCGCTCTATTACAACATCAATAATCTGTGTCAAGGAGAAGCCAAAAGTGACGTTCAGAGGCAGACTGTGGTTGGCGGCAGGTCGCACTTCCGACTCGTAGTTGCTCATGAGATGGCGGTAGAGCCGCAACAAGTCGTCTGGGGCAGCGCCCGGAAGAGCTGCAAGAAGCGCAGGTGAGACGGCGAGAACAGAGAGCCGCGTACCTGCCAGTACGATGAGAATGGGCAGAGACGCCATTTGCTCAGAGAGTGGTGATGTTGAGGGAGCTGTATATCGAATTTGGCACGATCAAAGCCATTGCCGTGGCTCTTTAGCCTCGACTCTCGAGAGTTGTTCGCCCTTGTCAAAATCTGCTTAAATTCACAATCGATAATCAGTTAGATAGATGCAAAACTGGAGCAAATAACGATTGGGCGTTGACAGTACCGCGAGTCCCCTGCGGCCAGTCTCTATGGATATTTATGGTGGCGCAGCAGAACCTAATAAGGGCGCGTGCTCGAGATTACTCAATAAGCAGAACAATTTTAAAAAAGCGCGCACCATTCATAATTGATCAGGGGTAGTAGGCGGAAGCGACCGAGTCGGGACGACAGTTGCTGTTTGAGGCGGCGCAGCCCTATCCCAATAAAGCTATTGTTGATTAGCCGCTCGGCACACAAACACTGTCATTACGGCTCTCTGTCGTGCTCGGCAAAAACTCTGTCGGCCCGCAGATCACTTGCAAGCCAGTCGGAATTGTCAAGAAAATATGTGCGCTCACAAATGCTCCACCGCCCGCACTAATCACCCAACTAATTAGTCAGCTCGCTCGCACTGCACCTTCATCCCTCACTCGCCCTCCACTCATAAATTCACTACTCGAAAACCGACCACCATGCAAAACCAGTTATGGCGCTTTAATCTCAAACAGCCTCACTGATGCCACTGCGTTCAGCCCTCAATCTATTAGCACAGTTCAAAGGGAGCGGCACAGTCTCGGGGCACCAAATCACTGTCCATAAACTGCAATTTCGGCTTTGCGCAGCCTTTCCCTGCTCCCAGTGGCTTCGGCTTTCCAAGTAAAGAGTCACTTTTTCCCATTTATTATGTAGCAGTCGATATCTCTGATTATGTAGGGTGTCACTGAACTAAAGCTCTGCTTAAACCAGTGTTCCGATATACGTTCTAACTTGATATCTACAAAAGGTAAAGGTGAACCGGGATAAAAACCGGTAAAAAATTCACAGCCAGTCGTTGCCGCCGAATTCAAAATAGTGAACTGCTACAGAACAGATAGGATGAGCAAAGCAAGTGTAATGCAAGCAAACAATTCGGATTTACATACAAATTGACGTCTGTTGATCAAATTGAAATCTTCAGTTATTCAGTAGCTGTCGCGGGGGAAAACCAACGCAAGGCACGCAGAGATAACCATGCGTTTTTGCATCGTAGCCTCAAGGCAAAGCGCATCAAAAATTAATTACTAAATAGCACTCGCCACATGGCATTTGTCCGAATCAGACCAACTTGTACGTGCATAAACTATTCTCACTGTTTTTGGTTTTGTTGCGGTTGAAACGTTTATCATACAGTATTTGAACGGTTTGCGGCATTAAATTTAGCGAATAATCGCATTATAGGCGCAGATGCCCGTATAGATTTGCGTAGTTGCGTCGCAGCTGTGGCAATTGCAGCAGTGGCGAGCCGGCGTATTCAGGTGTAGGCAGGCATGCATATATTTTTCAAATCCAGAGCATTGTGCCATCAGTGCCGGCTGTCGGCTCGCCCAGCCGCATGGACGCTGTTTCGGTAATAATCCTAGCTATCTTTGCCCTCCTGCTACTGGGCGCATTGTTGTTGCTGTGTCTGTACTACGTGCGCAAGCGCAGCTCCTACATCCCTCCCGACCCACACGTGCTTGAGACGCATCATTCTTACGGACTAATCGGCACCAGTGATCCTGTGACCAACCACCAGTCGATCACGTCTAAGTCTAGTCTTCTGTACAATCTGCAAGAGATTCAGCTGAGTGTGCTGCATCTGGAGTCGTTGAACGAACTGATTGTGACGGTGAAGAGCGGGCGCAACTTTCTGCCGGAGGAAGCGTGTTCGGTGCGAGTGACAGTGAGGGGAGGCAAAACGATTTCGTGTCAAGAGACGGAGGCCGTTGGCGGCCACTCGAATCCCCAGTGGAACTGTCACTTGAGCTTCAGAGGCGTGCCGGACAGCGATCTCGACAATGTGAGTGTGCGAGCGACTGCCATTGCTCACAGAGACAGACAACGACTGGAAGTAGGCGCTGTGCTCATAGCTGCCGAGTCTCCACAGGCCAGTGGCAGACAACAGTGGACCCGAATCATGGCTAAAGAAGGCATCGTGTCTGCTTGGCACTTGCTTGCCACCAACATTTAGCGGCCTAATGCCACTTCACTTCGTCTAAGACAATCGCAGTCGCATCCTTAGATGTTAACATCCACCCACACTACGCACTCGGACATTTATTAAGCGGTAATTCTGTGCGCAGTTTCAAAATAAAGGCTACTTAATTAAACGGAAACACATACCCGACAGAAAAAAGCAAGTGGTGCTCTGTCTAGCCAAAATAAACGGACAGTGTAAGTTATGGAAGTCAGTCTCGATTCAGCGTATTACATCGAATAGTATGCATAAGTGTAAAGTAACCAACGCGTAAAAATGGTAATTAAAATTGAACAACACTGTAATCACTGGGAACCAACTGTTCTTGCACGTCCGTCAACGTTTCGAAACAGTACAGCTTTACACCGGAACCTTTTCTGGTGCTCATATGACTCTCAGCAACTAATGTTTCAGGGAGAGCTGAAATGAATATCGTACAAACTGCTCTATTCTGCTTATATACAGTGCTGGCCAAAAATGACCGTCTGGCCATTTTTTCGAGCTTTCTGAATATCTTCAATTGATCGCCATTCCGCCAATTTTAAACCGAATGAAAAGATTTTTGGCACGATTATTATTATTTGTTAAAAGGCTTTTGGTTAAACCCTATAGCCTGCTAGCTTTCTGCAGTCAAGAGTTTGTCCTTCTGAAATGAACTGATCCGAATTTTCAGAGGTCAAATTTAAACATGTGTACTGTATCTCAAGAACCCCTCTTCCAATGCCTTGCCAAATATTGTATGTTATCTAATCGTTGTGGTCTTTAATCCAGCTTTCTAGCACACCCATTAGCATTGTCAAAAATGAGGGTGGTGCACTCTCAACATAAAGCACGACTGTATAGCCCAATTTAGGAGTTTATTGCGTTATCTTAGTAATCCATAACCCCATTGGTTCGTACAGTAATGTTTTCTGTGCAGTAGAACTTGACCCCCATTTTTACAATGCTAATTTTTCACCTTCATTAAAAGTAAAAATCAGCCAGATTGTTACCGGCTGCGCTAGAAAACTGACCTTCACAGTAACTGGCATGTAAAGATTTAGTTAACACACAAAATTTTGGAAAGCTCCGAAGACGGATTCGTGAGATACGTATGTTTAAAATTCGTGAAAAAATTCGGGTTAGTTCATTTTAGATGGCCGAAACACTGGACTACAGAAGGCCAGAATTTAGTCAAAACAAACTTTAAACAAATAATAATAATCGTGCCGAAAATCGTTTCATTCGGTTAAAAATTTAAGGAATGGCGGCAGTTTTAATTTATTCGGAATACTCAAAAAAAGGCCAGGCGGTCCCTTTTTGGCCAACACTGTGCATCGTATTAACCTTGATTTAGATCAGTAGTGTACATGTGAGCTCACCTGCAACGAGCTGGCATAAAACTGTCTCAAAAAGTATGTACATACAGGATGATCAATTTTTAAGAGCCGGTTTTTCTAACAATCGACTCTTCCCGGACAAATCTCAAATTGTTGTCTCCGATTTAGCTAAACTTTTATATTTTAGTTAAACTTGACCTAAAAATACTTTTTATTATATACCCGGCTGTTTTTGGGAGTCGATTTTTCAACCCAAGCTCAGATTTTGGCTTATAACTCCGGAATAAATGAACGAAACGAATGAAACTTGGGAATTGCATTTTTAGAATCAGACTGGCGCTCTCTTTCAAATGGTACCCTAAATGACCGCATTCGAGGAAAACCTTTTTCGAACTCCTTCCGGAAAAGATTTGACCCCTACAGTTCAAAACCACAGAGTTTTACTTCAGCAAAATGTAGCGCTATACGTATTTGCTTTCGATCGCACAAATAAAATCGAGAATAAAGATACATCTTTTTGAGTTTTTGGACCTTCGTTTGGGAGAAAAATGCATTTTTGGAAAAGGTGTTGAGGTAAAAAAATTGTCTACGATCTGTTTACTATGGAAAATTTCCCAACATTTTTCAAATTTGACCCAAACAGTGTAAACGGCCTCAGAACCGGCTCATCTTGACGGGTCAGACTTAAATGCAGTAACCTGACGGTGTTCTAGGTAACAGATGATATGAATTCAGCGTATAAAATTACCCGAGGAGTTTTATTTTGAGCAAAATTTGAAGAAACTCACAGCAGCTGCTCCAGTCAGATGAAATTTTGCAAAAAACCTATTAAAATGAAAATAACTCGAAAACTACCTAGCACGAAACGGACTACAAAAATGGACCAAAATTAAGTTTGACGCGTGAATACAGTACGAACCGGTTCTGAGGGCGAAATTAACAGTTTTAGTACTCAATAATTCGTAATTCAGTCGTCTTTATTATTTTGACGAATTCTTTTCCTCAACTCGGCCAGAAACGGTGTCGTCAACTACCCCCAACAGCCCTAGGTACGTATGTACGTACATTATACATTGTACGGTACTGGTACATACATTCTGTATCATTGCAAGTCCCAAATTAGTACAGTCACGTTTCGTTAATCCGGACCTCGTTAATCCGGATATTCGCCTTCCGGACAAGATTAGGCCAGGTACCAATTTTCTCCCATGTTATTTGACTCGTTAATCCGGCCAGAAGATTTGGGGCCCCAACTTCGAAATTTATATGGTAAAGTGATTCGTTAATCCGGATTTGGTTAACTTGGACAAAATCCATGCGTAATTTTTCAATTCAGGTGTGACTTTTCAACTGAATAATGCTTTACATAGAGTCATAATGTGATTATTTCTGCCTTTTAGGAGCTATAATCAGCTGAAATAAGCTTTTGCCTTTTAATTAAGAGGTACAGCTGCAGAATCTGATATGCAACTGACAAAAAGCTGTCAATAAGGTCTTTGACCCGAAAAACAGTGTTTTAGTTTCGATTCGTTAATCCGGAAATTCGCTAATCCGGACAAAATTGGCTCCAGCGTTGTAGCACCCGGACGCGAGTTGAGTAGCCAGCAGCTCGTTTGCCATCGCACCGTAGCGGCAGTCGATGACAAGAGAACGCAACTCAGTCAAATAGTCTGTGACCGATTCGTGAGAGCTTTGCATTCTGGCATGAAAGTCATGACGTGCTCGGACGATGCCAACAGGTTTCTGGAAATGAGTTCTGGCGGCAGCAGAGAAATCGTTGTATGTGGCTGTCGCGATCTGTTCCACAATAGGCTGGGTTGAAAACTGCCGTCTGCCCTCTTCTCCAAGCAACTGGTAGAGATAACGGTTCTTACGAACATCGGTGAGCTGTTGGCCGACGGGCAAGGTCTCGGCAAGGAGCGCGAGCCAGTTATCGAAACCGGAGAACCAAGCACGAAAGTTCGGCGAAGCCTCACTAGTGTCCGTCCAGAAAGGTTTAGGCACAGGCAAATCAACTTTAGCCATTAAGCCCGGTTCACACTACGAAATAAGAAATAAGAAATAGCGGCCTTATTTCTTATTTCGTACCGGTTCACACCTACGAAGTAAGAAATAAGAAATAAGAAATAGCCACGAAATAAGAGTTGCGCCGTGCTCAACTTTTTTCATCTGAAATAAGAGTTTTCTTTCACTTTAAGCGTGTAGCATGTCATAATAAAGTCTGAAACGACTGTCTAAAGACGAAAATCGGTCAGAAACCTATAAGCAC
Source organism: Sabatieria punctata (assembly GCA_030248155.1). NCBI lineage: Eukaryota > Metazoa > Nematoda > Chromadorea > Araeolaimida > Comesomatidae > Sabatieria > Sabatieria punctata. Next base: position 14,871 of record JASANB010000842.1, on the reverse strand, counting down.
TGCCTATAAACGTACAAACCAAGGTTTTTTCAGCAGTTGCCTGCTGTTTTACATAGAAATTATGATCTTAAGTAGAGTATTGACAAGTTTCAAGGCATTTATGGCCTGTTCACTGCTTTTCGGATTGGATATACCCGTTCTTGACTGTGCGACTTGCAGTTGACTGCTTATGTTCAAAGAACCTACAAAAAATACGATAAATGCGTACTATCATTTAAGTGTTTTTGGTGTTCCGCCGGTCTACTATGACCATAGATCGCTTAGTTTCCAAAAATTGCTAAGACGAAAAGATTTCTGACGCTTACTATACACTGCAGCTGATTTTTACTGTGCTGATTTCTTATTTCTTATTGTTTCTGCTATATCGTTTTGTGTTTAGGTCCAGTGTTAGGCACTCTGATGCTGGTGACAAGCGCCCTTTTATGTGTTTACAGTGGCTGTATCTTGGGGACCTGTTGGTCTATATGCTGATGGCCCGAATCCCGAAGTATAAAACGTATTGTCCGATTCCATTTCAAGAGATCGCTAGAGTGGCTTGTGGAAATTGGATGATGTAAGACGTACTTTTGCTCATTTGCATATGCGTATGTCAGTCTGTTTCAGCTATCTGTTGTCAATTACAAGCCATCTAACCTTGCTTGGTGTATGTGTATCTAATTTTCTGTTGGCAACATCCAACATTCATACCCTGATTCAGTCGTGGTTCGACTATGACGTACCATTGTGTCTGTTACTGGTTATTCTCACCGTTGGTTTACTGCCCCTGACCTTGTTCCGAAGCCCAAAAGACTTTTGGTATGTAACTACTGTACGTACATACAGGGTGGGATAAGTTTAAAAGTTCCCTGTCTTTCAGGCAGGCGGTGGTCCTGGCAATCATCTCCAATATCCTTGCATACGTGATCACCATTGTTGGTGTCTTAATTGATAACGAAAACTATGTGACTCCAAATTCAAGTTTATCTATCGTCCGTCCACCGCATTCTGGTGACCTCATGGTAGACTTTGAATTATTTATTTTGGCGTTCGGTGCGATGATATTTGCTTACGGTGGACATACTGTCTTTCCCACCATTCAACAGGATATGAAGGAGCCCCTCAAATGGAAGTGGGCCATTCTCATGGCCTACATTTGTAAGATTGGTTCATTTACCTTACCTTTTGTATTTTCATTTTGTTTTCTGTTTTTTCAGTGCAAGTGGCATATTACGCACCAATCGCACTGGTAGGATCGTTTGTATATGGAGACAAGACCAAGGACAGCATTATCTCCAACTTGGATGTAAAGTGGGCCAGCAGCGCATCTAAGCTGCTGATAACGATCCACATTCTATTCAATCTCGTTGTTACGATCATACATATAAGTCGTCAAATGGAATTTCAGTTAAAGGTACCCCGCGGTAAGTGGATTGCATTGAACTTTGAGTCACTAAACGTTTTTTAATGGTGCAACTATGGTATTCTATGAATTTATGTAAACCAAGTGGCAAACTTTTTAAAAATATTTTTACAGAGATATGATTGAAACGGGTTGCTCTTCGCTCAGTGTTGGTATTAGTCATTCTATTTGTGGCAGAATCAATTCCAAATTTTGGTGTCATGGTCAGTTTGATTGGTGGTACTGGATCTGCCCTTCTTGCACTGGTTTACCCTCCTGTCTTTTACATAATGCTAAAGAAAAAGTTCTCAACCGAAGATTTGGATAGAATGGTTTACACAATTGGACACCAGAAATTCATGTAAGGTGGAGGTGTACTGTGTTGTTTGTTAGCTTCTTTATTGGTTGGTGTGTCTGTTGCTTCGTTCATTTGTTTGTTTGCTGGTTCGTTTGTTGGTTCATTACTTTGTATGTTCGATTGTTCATTCGTTCATTCATTCATTTGTTGGTTTGTTCATTCATTTATTTGTTGATTCGTTCATTTGTTTGTTAAATGTTTCGTTTGCTTGTTTGTTCGTTCATTCACTTGTTTATTTGTTCGTTCATTCATTCGTTTGTTCAATGATTCGTTGGTTTGTTCGTTGGTTAGCTGGTTGGTTGGCTGGTCGGTTGCTTGGTTCATTCGTTTGTTCATTCGTTCGTTCATTCATTCGTTTGTTCATTCATTCCTTTGTTCGTTCATTCCTTTGTTCGTTCATTCGTTCGTTCGTGTGTTTGTTTTTGTGCATTAGTTGGTTCATTCACGGTTCTTTTGTTTGCCCCTTCTGACAGCCCACCAATGGATGGATACATATGATCGTTTTGTTACAATTTAACAAACAAACCAACGAATGAACGAACCGACAATTGAATGAACGAACGAACAATCGAACATACAGAGTAACAAAGCAACGAACGAACCAGCAACCAAACAAACCAATGAACGAAGCAACAGACCAACTAACCAAAACCAATATGTACAAAACAGTTTGCTTTACAATGTTAAAAACGATAAATCTATTGCATTTCAGAATTCGGCCAGCTAAAGTGACCACAAGAAATGAAGAGCGTATGCAACCTGTCCATTGGGTCGTCTGTATCATCCTAGTTATTAATATTGGTTAGTTAAGCTAACTTTTTCCATGAAAACATCCTCAAATTTGCATTTAGCTATTGGAATTCTCACCTGTCTGGCAAGTATCTATTCCAGCGTGAAGACAGTGATTGATCCACCTCCTGGGGAGACAACCGTGATTCCTTGTTTTATCGATTGATATCAATGTAAACAATCGGGCTGTCGTCAAAATTACGCAGCGGACCATGCAGACGTTTAAGCGGCTTATCAGAAAAGTGCGCGTCATAGAGCGAGCCAGTAATAGTGGTAGCCTCGGATCCACTTTCCAATTCTGACTGGACTGGCACAAAACCATTGCGACCCAGCACGTACATGCAGCAGGAAAAATCGTCAGGCGGCTGACCAGTAACTGTGGGCTGGGTCTGCGAGCGCCGCAACCGCACAGCTTTTTGCTGATAATAGCCAGACTGACCGGATTTTTGCTCTTTCTGCTTTTTGAGGCAGCAGCGTTCAAAGTGCGCAAGCTAACTTGTCCGGACCGGAGTAACGAGACATGACTGTATTGGATATTGGGGGATAAAAACCCCAATACCAGGAAAACACCCCAATACCCAAATACCAGTTCGCACTCTAGCATAAGTAGTGGTTGAAGTGAAAGACATTTCTACAATTTCTACAAAAAAATTCTGAGAATTTATGCATGTTGTGTTAAAATTTCAGCGAAATTGATTGATGAACACAAAAGTGCAAGACGAAACTAATGGTAGATACATACGTGGCACACGTTGTATAACGTGGATTTATTTTTAAAAAATAACATCTGCATATTACATATGTCTACCTTGTACGAAAGTTTTTCAATCGAACAAGAACTGCCACTTTTATTAAAATTTATATCTGGACGTTTAGGAGGGATAGTCTACGTACTGTACATAGGTCTATAAACCATTATAACAAGTCGAATTCCGAACTAAATCTTATATAAGTAACGGGTTGTATACTCACCAGTGTCCGTGGTGCCGATCAGAAAGGTGCCGTGACATACGAGTCCAGTTGGAAAGCACTGCTGCCCTTTTCCGTAGTAAGTGAACACTGTGCCCACACTGCTCACACAACCAGAAACGCGTTCATCTCCTACCGACAAAAGCAACAGTGGCTGTTCAGACTGTGTGCAAGTGACCTAAGAAGCAGCTTGCATAAAATGAGCAACAGTTTCTACCAAACACGTACTGACAGTCCCGCATCGCTGGCGTACAGCTCGGCGTTGATCAAGTTGAGTCCGTTCTGCGAAGCCTTTTTGAGAAATCCGTACAGAACACCAGCTTTGAAAGCGCGCTCCAGTTTTGCAAATGCTGAAAAGGTCATTGCGTTGGGAAAGTAGTACAAGGAAAGTTTGGTATGAGTACATTTCGGATAGGAAAGTTGGATGTCTGTCACCTTCTGCTGTGAGCAAAAAGCTCGTAAGATTTGAGCCAAGTGCTGTGCGCATTTGACTAACCGGCCATTTGCTTCATCCAGCACATCAGACATGCAAGTGGCATTCACCTGAATCAGATGAAGTTGGAGCCATGAAATCTTAATCAGTAACTCACCGCTCCTAACAACGATTGGCCTTTGTTAAGGGCAACTATTTGCTCTGCTATTTCCGCGGCCACACGCACCTGTGCTTCGGTGGTGCTGGCACCCAGGTGTGGAGCGCATATCACTTTAGGATGGTCGATCAACTCCCGATAAGTCGGAGGCTCCTAATTTGGTTGATTTCTCAAAAAACTGACCAAATATCGGTTGTGTTTACCTCCAGAAATACGTCAAACGCTGCCCCGCCACACTTTCCGTCATTGAGAGCTTGCACTAAATCGGGCTCGCTGATAACGCCACCTCGAGCGCAGTTGATAAATTTGACGCCATTCTTACACTTCGACAGCACGTCCTTGTTTACCAAGTCTAAAACAAATCAGCTCCCGTCGGGAATATTCCCACAGAGAAGCTACGTTTCGTTGCCGCCACCAGAGGGACGTGTAGAGTGACGTAATCGGCCAAAGGCCAAATCTCTGCCAATGACATCCACCTGACTCCGAACGACTCGCTCTCCTCAGCACTTACCAGGGGATCGAAACCGACCGTCTAAACACAGTTCAGTGCTTCTAACTGTTTTGCCTACACGTGCGTAGGACGTACCTGCATGCCAAAGGCTTGCATTCGTTGGGCCACTTCACGACCGATACGACCTAGACCTATGATAGCCAAGGTTTTGCCGTACACTTCGTTGCCCATGAACTTCTTGCGCTCCCACTTTCCTTCTTTCATGGACTGGTGAGCTTGCGGCACACTGCGAGCCAAACTCATCAGCATGGCGCAGGTCAGTTCGGCAGCACTGCGAGAGTTTCCCGTCGGCGTGCTAAGTGTCTTTCAGTACAGAACAGTGCTAACATGCCACAACCTCACTTCATAACCATCACACCCATACGTGTGGCAGCCGTCACATCTATGTTGTCTACTCCGGTGCCTGCGCGACCGATCAGTTTAAGCGACTTGCCGGCACCAATCACTTCTTTTGTGACCTTAGTGGCTGACCTCACTAGCAGAGCGTCGTAGTCTTGCTAGAACAGTTGTCAATCTCAAAAGCTACATAAGAGCAGCTAGACATACCGCAATTTCTTGCAAAAGTTCGTCCTTTGACAGTTTGCTCTTGAGAACGGCTTCGATGCCGTTTTCTGAGAGAAGGGCGGGACAGACCGGATCGATGTCGTCCGAGATCAAGACCTTCTTTATTTTCCACATAATTAAGACCAAGCGTGCACTTTGTACAACAGCAGACGACCGGCCGCTACCAAACCAGAACCAGACTGGCCGGCCTGCCGCACAGGTCAGCCACACTGCACGTGCCGCTGATAACAAGTTTGTTGCTGCCTGCTCGAAAGGGGAAAAACGTGGCCCTGATGCACAGAGAATAATAATGCTCACTCCTGATGAAATACAGTTTCACTTTTGCATCAGACAGAATGTAGTTGATTTATGCTCAGTCGTGATGGGCAAAACGCTAGAATACAATAAGCCACCACCGGTAAAAGCTGTTTGGTTAAAAACTGAGTTTTCACTCTAATTTCTGAACTACAGTGTAGCCACTTCGCAAAGACCGGGCGGTGTACTCGTCGCAACGTAACCTACTGTATATCCCCTTGCGCCAAACCGTTACTCGAAAAAGCGGCACGCAGGCTAGATACGAAAATTTGTGCAAATTGCGCGTCCATTCCCGAAAAATTTTAAATTGACCGAGCCACCCGCTTCCGTGGGCGGAGCTTGTCGGCGCCGATCGGCATCGATCGATGGCGAGGATAATTGAACAACGTAGCTACTACTTGCCGGGATGGCATGGATAAAGAGCCGGGACTATGTTGTTTTTTGTCGGCAATCTCGTCCTTACGCCGATAAACAAATATTTATCAATTTTCGGCAGCACACCAAAGTGGGAGGAGCTCCAGTTCGAACACCTAACCGCAAGGCAACATCGTGCGAGGAGCTGCGGTTCCTTTCTCCTCCCTTAATTCAATAATGACCGAACCGCAGCGAAACTACACCAATTGTAGAATGCTCATACCCCAAAGGGATATACATTATATTGAAATCTTTGCTTCGCTGAAAAGCACACAGAAGCGATACAGAATAAAGTGCTGCAACGAAAGAGGCCAGAACGAACGAGCAGGACAGCAGCATTAAATCACAGCAACAAAACGTACACTGTACTTGATGTACGTACCGTGCATACACTGTTGTACTATAATAAACGAACGTACACGGAAGCTATTGTTTTTCGAGATCTTCTTCATTCTGACTTCTTGAGAGGCAAGCCGCGACCGAAACCAAACAACGTCAGACGTCGTCGATTCTGTTCGCGCACTTGGACGATCGGCGCTGAAAGTACAGCTTGCTACAAAGGACACAAGAACAGATAAAACAAGCTCACGCAGAGTCTTCGGTCTGCAGGGCGTTGTCTCAGTGGCTTTCCCAGGTCGCGGCAGCTCGACACGCAAAGCACTCAACAGTCTCCCTGCGCGCGCCAAACCAGAAACGGCCGTGGTCTTTGGCTTTGTATCCGCTACAGACACACACACAAAAGTGCGGTAGAAGGCCGGCAGTAGGTAAATGGGAACTGACTGGATCTGCTGTTGCACCGGGAAGCCACACAGCAGAAAGCATGCTTGGAGAAGGATGATCGAAGATCGTCTTGGCTCACTAGATGTGGTCAACCAGCTCAAACCAGGGGCTAACCAAATCGGAAAAACCGCCTAGGGCGATACGTTTGGTAATAATATACGCACCAACACGCCGTGTGACAGATTCCGCTAGAAACAACGCTTGGACGACGTCGCGTGGCGTGTTGGTGCTTATATTACAGACGTATCACCCTACAGGAAAGTCGCAGATAGACATGGGCTAGCATTTCGGCTGATGGGGTGGGGTAGAATTTTCAATTCCTGAGGTGGGGCTGAGGGGGGGGGTAGGAGCGCCTGAGGGAATGGTAAGCCAAAAAGTCCGATTTTTGGCTAAAAACAAGGTTTTTGGCTTATTTTTCATTAAAATAATCTATTCTGAGCTCATTCACACCGAATCCAGGCATATTTTTATCACAATTTTCTATACAAAATTCTTCCAAAAAATTCATGAGGGGGGTAGCGGCCGGCTGAGGTAGGTCAGACCCTGAGGGGGTGAACCCCCTCCCCTCAACCCCCTTTGCCCATGTCTGGTCGCAGGGCGATTTTTTGTAAACCATTATGAATGCACTTTTAGTGGACCGAATTCCCACCGCTGGAGCAAACTGGACGATGCATTCTTCAATCCAAGCATACTGTAAGCTAGTGGCTGGGCTGTGAAAGAAGGGCGAAGCTGCATGCGCGGCGTATGTACATAGGGGATTGCGAAATCGGCCGAAAAAACCTGATCCTAGGACTTCGGTCCCCCGTCACATCGTATCCATACATGGGCCGGGGGTAAGGGGGGTATACCCCTCCCCCTCGGCCGGCCATACCCCTCCCTCCCCCACCCCCCTCCCGGAGGGAGGCAATTTTCGCTTATTTAAGGCAAAATAGGCGTTTTTTGGCCTTTTCAGAAACTGCACCATACCAGGGCGCCAGTCGGCCAACACCTCAGCCATCGTGCGAGCTTGATTGACGGTGGTCGAGTGATCAGCGTGACTCTTGGGCACCTCCTCTTCGCTCAACTGCCTACCAACGCTCTCCACTTCAGTCTGAGCTGTTTCGATGGCACTCACGCACACCACCGGTTCAGTAGCGGACAGCTCCTCAGACTCCTACAAAAGTCGACATACCTAATAACCGAACCCAGACGCATTTCTCCGGCCCATGGTTGTACTGTTTGTGCATGGACAACCGGGATTTGTATTTTGAAAAAGGAAGGAAAAGCAAAAACAATAAAATCTGACACGAAATTATAATGATCGAATTGAGTTTCGCCCCTGTATCTTGACTCAATTCAATCACCTAAGAGCGGGGCTCATCAGAAGATACTCTTAGGTTACCTTTCACACACTTCATGCTACTATATAAACTAAAAATTGAACCACATTTGTATTTGTATACCTGCAGATCAGTAATGTAGGGCAACGGAGGCTGAGGGGCGGGAAACTGCAGGTCGGTAGAAGGCTCGGGCATCAAACTGAGGAAGTCTGTGGATGCAAGATCAACCGCCAAACACTCTACTTCAGACAAAACTTCCAACACCTGGCGTCTGCAACCGACAGATTAAGAGCCGGTTTTTCTCAGGGCTTTGCTCCTTAACCACCGGACAAATCTAACTCCGATTTGGCTAAATTTTTGTATTTTGGCTTAATTTTACATAAAAAGATTTTATCACATTCCCGGCCATTTTTGTTAGACTCAATTTTTCGACGCACTCTCAGCTCTTGGCTCATAATTCCGGAACAAATGAACGTATAAAATTGCGGATAGCATTTTTAGAATCAGAAGCGCATTCTCTTTCAAACGGTATCCTTCTTGGATGGATTACAGACAAAATCTTTTTTTTCGAACCCCCTTCAGGACCAATTTTTACCCCGATACAGGTGCGACTACCGCTAGTTTATTTCATGAAAATGTAGCGCTATCTATTCACTTCAAAACTGGAAAACTTGCTGGAAAACTCTAAAAGCGGCCATGATTTCACCAGAATAGCTTTTGTATTTCTTGAGTAGCAGCCGTTTTTTATGAGACCATTTTATGACATTCACATATTCCTCTAAGTTTCCCGCCAAAATTTGAATTTTCCCGCCATAGTGCTGGCACAGTTAGCCAGACACGTTGGGCACCTACTCTGGTACTATTTGGTTAACATTGGCAGAGAATTGACTGAAAAGGGGTAATTTTAGTGAACCCCAAATTGTTAGCTTTGGAAATATGATAAATCCCGATTTTTTGCCAACTTTGAAAATAGGATTCTCGCGCGTACTTTGAGCGAGGGTTTTTAAACTGCTGCATAAAACTGTACTATATTGGGTCTATAAGCGGCCATGATTTCACCAGAATAGCTTTTGCATTTCTTGAGTAAGAGCCGTTTTTATGAGGTCATTTTATGATATTCACATATTTGTTTAAATTTTCCGCTAAAATTTGAATTTTCGCGCTAAAATTCTGGCACAGTTAGCCAGACCTATTGGGCACCTACTGTAAAAATTTGGTTCAGATTGTCAGAGAATTGATTGAAAACGGGTAATTTTAGTGAACCTCAAATGTTAGCTTTGAAAATGGATAAATCCCGATTTTTTGCCAAATTTGAAAATCGGATTCTCGCGCGTACTTTGAGCGAGGGTTTTCAAACTTCTACATAAAATTGCACTACAATGGGTCTATAAGCGGCCATGATTTGACAGGCGTAGCTTTTGTATTTCTTGAGTAGAAGCCGTTTTCATGAGAGCATATGATTTTCGTATTTTCGTTCAAATTTCCCACCAAAATTTGAATTTTCGCGTCAAAACTGTAACACAGGTAGCCGGACTAATTGGGCACCAACCCTCCAAATTTGGTTCAAATTCGTTGAGAATTGAGTGAAAAACAGTGATTTTAGTGAACCCGAAAAAGTGGAGAGGACATTTTTTGTGCACTACTGTATGTCCAAATTGAAAGCTCGTATGCTGACATGAACCTTTTTACCGTATGTTCTGATTGCAATTCCGTATTACCGCATTTTTTGAATCGGCTCGGATTAACGTTTTTGAATGTTCGTTTGTAGGGTTCGTGACCACAGTATGGGTCCGGTTATTCTTTTAAGGTTAAACTCGCTTCTGGTAGGCGGACTAGGGAGCGAAGACTGCCGCGACTGTCACTCTTTGACTTAGTCAATTACTACACACTCTGTACAATCTGCTGCTTCTCATCCTCTTCGCTAAGCGTTTAATTAAACATTTCGCTGTGAGTGTCCCTCTATTGTGTCTGTATCTGTACTACAAAACATAAACAGTGTGTATGTACAAGTAAACTGGAAATGGCACACTCATACATGTAACAGCTCCGGGCCGACCTAGGGCGAGGGGGCTAGGGGGTTTCCTCAGGTGGGGGGAGTCGAGGGGGGGCAAATTTCAAAAAGCTCCAAAACGACTGGAAATGCGTTTTTAGCACGTTTTTTCAGCCCTTAATTTGTCTCGGGGGGTGAGGGGGATTGGCTTTTTCAGCTAGGGGGTAACCCCCTCAAACCCCCCTAGTACATGTACGGGCACACCGTATAAACACGGCATTAACGTTGTAACCTTGGAGGGGAACTTAAGTTGAAAGGATGGAAAATTTCAACCTGGAGGAATTTAAAACGGAGGAATTTCATAAGGGGAAATTTTTAAAACGGTGGAAATTGTAGCAGAAGGAATCTGAACCGGAGGAATCTCCACCGCAGGAACTTTTTTCGGAGGAATTTCCACCCAATTGGTAAAGACCAAACACAATAGAGAAACGAACACGATAGCCCAACCGAAGACTCTGGCGCAGACGTAGCGCAGCTGCGGCCGCATTGTTTGGTGGAAGCAGCAGAACTCTTTCTCTAGATTGGCTCGCAGTCCAGTTTTGCATCGCAGATTCACCAACGACAGCCGCTCCTCCACCTGTCGCACGATCTGCTTGCGACTCGGCACCAGCGCCCACTGGAACTGCTGCTGCACCGCCACCACAAACGAATTGACGGTGAGCAGACGACGGAAACCCCAGAAATCGACCAGATCAGTTTTGACTGCAATTTGGGTGTTTGTGAGAGAAAAGAGTACGCCTAGCCTAACAATTTTACAGTTCTTCTCAGTTCGTTGTTTGTGGCCGAGCCAGATGAGACAGTCGGTAAGTGAGTTGTAGGAGTCTCTGTCGCCCAGCACCAGCAGTAGACTGTCCTCTCCACAAGTCTCAGTCAGCATGTCGTCCAGCTGTGTCACCAGCTGGTTGGCCGACACGAACAGCGAAGCGGAAGCATCAGAATCGCCGACCGGCTCGAACGGAATAAAGTGCATCTCACCTAAAGCACCAAAGAAAACAGTAGCATCTTGTCTGGGCACCCACAAGGATGGAAACCGTAGACGGCCTCAATGTTCTCTTAATCAACTTGTTTTACAACACAGTTCATGTTTTCAAGTACCGAAATGGTAGCCAGTACAATAGGTAGTTCACTGTCAAAAATGACAGTAGCCTTGAGCTAGAACTTTTATAGCGAACAGAGACGTACAGCACAGCACACAAGTTGCATCTCGGCCATGGGTAGTTTGCGGTAGCCACACACACAGGCACAAACCATACATGGGCCAAAAAAATTTGGAGCGAGGTGCCTTAGGGGAAGGCCGATTTCCAGAAAACTACTAAAAATGCAAAATTCCTCATTTTCCTATAAAATCGCCAAAACTTTAGGCCGGGAGTGGGGGGGCTGGACGGCCCAGTGGAGGATAAGTCCCCAAGCCCATGTTTGGCACGCATAAACAGCAAACGAACTACAATGTACATGTATGTACGCTACGCACCTACCATTTTTGGCAATGTCCTGGACTGCAGCAGGACTGCGCTTATGGAGGTGGCCGGGCGCGACGACCCAGGAGCGAGTTGTTTGGATTCCGTGGGAGAGACTGAAGAAGACGAGCGCCACCTCCGCCGGACGACTCTCAGCCAGAACTTGGCAATGTGGCGTCACCACCAGCAACGGCCACACGCGCTCTCGCAACCTCTCCACTCTCTGCTCTGCAACACTTCATCATGCACGTACGCACCAGCACAAGCACAAGCAACATGTCAGATTGTCAGTCTTTACGGCTTTTTAAATTTGCGCCAAAACGGACTCGGTTAGTAGATCTTGTACTGCTTTTGCTTTTCACTTCAAGAGTCAGTCTCTGATTCGATCAACTCTTGCCCCTGACTCATACATGTAACAGGTCATCCGCCGATGGGGGGAGGGGGGTTTGGGGGGTCTGACACCGGCCGGGGGTATACATGGGCCGGGGGGTAAGGGGGTATACCCCTCCCCCTCGGTCGGCCATACCCCCCTCCCCCACCCCCCCCTCCCGGAGGGAGGAAATTTTCGCTTATTTAAGGCAAAATAGGCGTTTTTTTCCTTTTTTCGGAGGGGACCCCCCCCCGAGGTCTCACCCCCCACCCCCCTCCGGATTTTTCCGGCCCATGTATGCGGGGGGTCTGAGCCAAAATTTTGGGGGAGGGGGGTGGGCACTAAAAAACGCTCAAAAATCGAGAAAAGTCGCAATTTTTGACCTAAAAATCGCCAAAAATCGCTAATTTGGGCTGAAATACAGCTAAAAAGTGCTGTTTTGCAGGCGATTTTGGCAATTTTTGTGTGTGAAAGTGTAAAAAATTGCAAAAAATTGCTCGAAAATTTACTTGCCAGAAAAATCGGAGGGGGGGGGTCGATGAAATCGTCTCGGGGGGGGCATCCGGGGGGTCTGGCCTAAGTCGGGTGGGGGGCAGACCCCCCTGTTACATGTACAGTATGCCCTGACTCCTATTCAAAGTTGAAAATCGAACTATAGCGTAGAGGGCTGTGCCTTGGTGAACTAATAGACATTCATGAGTTATGTTAAACCTGCAAAGGGTCTAAAGGTAGCAAATCGATAGCGCTACAAAATTACGAAATAAAAAGAATAGAATAGAAAATAACTGCATAGAAGAGGGTTTCAGTCGTCTCAATTTTTAGGTCCCAACTCTCATTAGCATGCCAGCAATCCGGAATCGTTTATGTAGGCAAAACTAGGAACTCCTGAATGGTTTTGTACATTCGAAGGCGCATTTCTCACGAATGTCGGGCCACAAATGCTTTATACCAAGCTGTAGCAAATCGATAGCGCTAGAAAATTATAAAATAAAAATACTGCGTACGGGGGTTCCAGTCGAGCTAGGGCCAGCCAAATGGGATCGAAAAACATTTTTTGCTCAAAAATTATTTTGGACCAAAAATTCTTAATCTACACTAAAGGTTACCTAAAAGTCCCAATTTTTAAGTCGCACCTATTATTAGTACCGAAAAAAAATTGAGTTGAAAGTTTTGGATCATAGTTAAGCAGGCCGATTTTTGATGGCGTATATCTTGGGAACGGAGCGTCAAATCCATTAACCCTTTGCAGGTTTAACAAAACTCTGGAATGTCTATTAGTGCACCAACGCACAGCCCTCCAAAAGTTCGATTTTCAACTTGGAATACCAACACTCGATCGAATCAGAGACTGGCTCTTAACCGGAGTGATCAATGGTCGGTCAAAGGACGAGTTAGTTATTCAAATACGTATTTTTCAGAGCCGCCTTTCGGTGCTGATTTTAGGGTGAGGAAGCAACAACGTTTTCTTCAGAACAGTCTGCTTGACTGACTTACCTACAGACAGATTAATCAGGTCGCCCCAGATAGTTGTGATATTGATCGTAGTCTCCCGATCCATCGCTTTCTTCGAATTAAACGCCTCTTCATTGTTGTATTGCTAAACAATCAGTCTCCACCGTCAGAAACTGGCAGGTGAAATTCGTAGTATATAATCATACAAATGCACATGAACCGAAAATGAGTTCCCAGACTTTTGAAGGTTTACATCCCTTAATCGAACGCTTTTCTAGTCACCGTAACTTAAGCGCTCCTATTAAAGAGGTTCGACCGTCGACGTACCACTATACAAAACGATAAATCCCTTACTATACAAATTTTACACCTAACACCGTTTATCTCCAGAGCCATGCAACGAAGCAATGTGCATTCAAGCATTGTAACTACAAAAACTGACCGGCTGCAGACACTCGTCGTGTTGTTTCTCGTAAGGACGGAGCGTGTTTCTGTATCGAAGGAAGGAAGCGCAGCTATCGTCCGAACTGGCTTCCGAGTCTGAGGAGACGCCACCGGCTGCACCGCTCTGTCTGCGCTCCAGTACGCGTTTCCTGTCTGTCGCTCGTTGACTGCACTTGCGCAGATTACGCTTACGTTTGGTTTCTCTCTTCGTCTGGTCGTCAAACGGGGCAAGACCGTGTTTGGCCATTTGTTTGTACTCCTGTTGATCTGACAGAGACAAGCTCTAAAATGCTAAGTTTTAACATAGAACACAATTGATTGCGAAGCTATTTGAACGACCTTCCATCGTTGTCCGGCCCTGGCCACCAAATCGGGTTTGGACAGGTGTCGTCTAGCTTCTCTCTCCAACTCATGTCGGATCTGCTCAACAAACAGCATGAAGCCGCTCCTTTTGCACGCCATTGTTAGACTTCGCAGCAAACATCCACTAACAAAGCAGACCGGACCACTGAATCGTTTGAAGCCAACCAACAAACAACGCACACAAGAAACAGGGGGCGGCCGCGTTGCTGATAAGGTTGGCGGTCTACCGACGCGCCCGCCCTCTGACGGACCAAATCACAAACTGGACGGCATAAATACTGTAAATAACCGTGATCACAGGACGCACATTCCAATAGGGGTGCAATATTCTCGCTTGCCGTACCGTGATGGCCAGATGCGTGATCGAACATGTGACACGATGGCCAGATGTACTGTTCGGTATCAGTGCATGTTCACCGGCATCTCGTAGGGCTTGCTCTTGCTCTGACTCGTTTGAAAGAGCCTCTAGAAACCGTAGAAGTAGCCGTGTGAACCACACTTGCCACGTAGAGCTGGCCAGACATAAGGCCGCCACGGGTGAGCTGTTTTATCCGGTTGCTGCTCGTTTGTGGAATGCTTTACCACCTTCTGTGCCTGTGCTTGGTTTGTTCGGATTTGAAAAGCTTTTAGACTCTTCTGAATTTCGTAATCTATGTGAGCGTTTTAACCTCAGTTGTTTTATGTGACTTTTATTTATGTTTTTATTTGTTTACGCCTTGTCCTACCCAGTGGCTGCTTTACAGTAGTGTCGGGTTTTAGCTAGTGGACG